>JAMKCH010007860.1:0-147765 GCA_023653785.1 Ophioderma brevispina | reverse complement strand
GATTGCGGTATGCAATCCAATTTTCATGGAGTTTTTGCGAAGTGTCTGATTTATGGAATACGCTTCGCAGATCAAAAAAAAATTTTTAATCCGGCCACGGCTTCATTAGAATGAAAATTAGGTTGCGTCCTGAGGAACCCCCCCCCCTTGGGCACTAACGGATCAGTGAAAAAAATCAAGATTGTTTTACTAATTAAAAAAATTAAAGTAATTAAATCTGGGATTTATTTGCTTAATATACAACTTAGGAGGTAATAATTATAATTAATAATACTTAATCAATTCTGACTTATAGCATCCCAATTTTAATTTTGTCATGCCGTGCGCTAACTGTTAAGTCTATGGGAAAAATAAGCGATTTGAGTTCTGAGAAATACAAGATGGTATAAATTGGCTATATTTTGCAATTATTATTTGAATGGGTTTATTCTAGGAGTAGATATAATGAATTAGTTTGGTTCAAACCCTATATTGGAGTTGAGAGGATCAGAAATGTACCAACCCACGCTTTTCGAGGTGATAGTGTCAAAGGTCGGATTTTCATGTTTATGTGGGTTGTGGTCTTACGTGGCCCCCATTTATTTGTGTTAGTGTCATGATCAAACTCCCACGGGAAGTGGTTATCTGGGTTGGGTCCCTAGGAACCCCCACCCCCCCTTGGGCACTAACGGAATTTTTTTAATTAGCTTGGCACTTGGAGTGGTGTACGTTGTGAGTGTGGGGCTATATGATTGGTACCTTCTATGGATAATTGATGAGGAGAGGACACTGCAGAGGCTAGTATAAAACTGGTCGCAGAGTGCATATATATTGGGATTATGAATTGGGAAATAAAGATCTTACCATTATAACAGGAACTTCGAATATGAAGTTACGCCAGTTTATTCCGCGGGACCTTTGGCAAATTGCTGAGGATTGGGCGAGCATCAGTGGTTTAGTATATTATTGGCGTGAGTGCTTTTGGAATTGGAAAGAAACTGGAATTGAAATATATCAATATTGGTGAAAACTTGAATTTTGGTATTGAAATATATAGGGGACTATCTCCTGGCAAGTATGCGCCACATTTCTCGGATGGTAATTGCGTGTATAGCTCATACTGAGATAATGAATGTACATGTACCTAATAGACCATAGATCAGAGAAATATTCTATGACTATAGACTTAGGTCGAAGTAAACAATTGTCCACTTAATACTAACAAATTTATTATAATTAAAAGTATGGGGTATTGTCAATGGTAAAGGTTGTGCACATTTTCAGGAAAATGGATAAAATGCCATCGCAATTTCTTTCTGAATATCAGTAACAAGTGACATACACTATGGTACTTTGAAAAGTAAATCCACCGTTTAAGCGGACAAGCACTTCAGGTCTTTTATTTGGAACTGCAGCGTCAGAGTTACTGTACATACAGTTGAAAATATAGGTGTTTCAAGAACAAGTGTCAGATTGAGTTCACGCTTCCACGATTAATATAAACTTGACGGTTTTAGTATTGAGTTCAAGAACTTTGACCGTGTATTTCATATTTATTCAAAAAAAGGGAACGCATCTCCGAAGGTGAATAACAAGTCATACAGAAAATGAGCTGGTAAATTGTGACCTACATCTTTGTGCAGAACCAAAATCCATAACTTATTGCTGGACATCATTTTCTATTCCAATTTACCACCATGTTAGAAGAAAACAGCGACCAAAGCTAATAACACGGTAGATTGAACTAAGAAATGGGGGTTACGGCAAGTTCTGGTTTTTGGTTTTAGGCACAAGGATTTTAGGTCACAGTCTGCCATCTTTGTTTTTTAAAAAGTTGATTGAACGCACAGCAGAATAGTCTAGGCGAGGGGTGAAAATTAATGTTCAGATTATGATGATAAAAGCATGAAACTGGCACAAATGATCAAAACAACATCCTAAACCATTTTTCAGGGGTGGAGCCAAAATTAATCTCGATAGTTGCAAACAGTTGCGAGGCAACGATTTTCATTAGCAACTGGTAAATAAGATGTCTATGGCCCAATGGTATTCAATGACTAGAATTATATTTTAGTATATACAACTTCAAATTGTCATATAAGCATTATTTGTAAGCCTTGCAAACAACACAAGATCAACTTGCGTTGTAGGCAACCTATTTTCATTAGCAACCAGTAGAAATTTGCCTGGTTGAACCACGATTTCTTATGAAATACATAAAACATACCTAATTACAAAACATTCTAGGAATATATTCACTTGCACAATTATCACTGCAAACATATTTCCAGGTTTGTAGCATCATTGAGCAAGTCTCTCTTGCTGTTGGTTCTATTTGTTGGTTGGTAGTGGAGAGTGATATGGGTCAATAGCCGATCTACCCTTAGCCCGAATACTCACAAATAACCTCCCCGTATGAGCTAACTACCCCTGCATGACTTTCAAAAATGCAAGACGTCACATCAGCTATTCCAAGACTCGTCTAAATGGGTCCTTTGGCAGCTAGACACAAAAGATGTTTGGCACATCCCACTGATAGCAGTTAAAGCCAAAGTTTTAGATCGAGTTTTGTCCCTAGCGAAGGGTTAGTGAACGAGGGTGGCCATGTTTACCTCACACTCGCAATAATCGCTCTTACCCCTCCACTTTGCCGATTGAGCCCGCATTCTCCATCAGCAACCAACCCTCCTACTCCCTCTCCATTGATTCTTCCATGTCATCTTTGTCCTCCCTTCCTCCTCTAACTACCCACCCCGAACTCCAGGGCCCTTCTTAAAACATGCTTCTCATCCTTCTCAGCACAATGCCCAGAGCAACAATACCATTACACCTCGCCAACCGGTCCACGCTTCTTCAAACCCAGATGCATCTGCATAAGTCTTCAGTGTTCTTCTATCCATAATTCAAACACAACATAGCTCCTCCATCCTCAAAATCCCCATGTCTCACTCCCGTACAGCATTACCGATCTACACAAATCTTATACACCATTCCTCCTCTTCAAAGGAAATCGTTTCCCGTATTGCAACTCCCCACCATTCCATAGACTTCACCCACCCAAACCGTACTCTTGATTCATAATCGCTCGATCCACAATTTACTTTTACCACAGAGGGTGTATTGAGTCAACCCACAAGGCACAAGTTCTGAGAAATTCACCTCAACAGGGTTATGTGTGATTCCACAAAAATCTATTCTTAACACATAAAAAACCAACTTTCGCTCATTTAGCAACGAACCTTAGTTACTTATAGGACATGGTCTTGAACTTTTGGAACACTTTTTATCCCTAAGTACTAGTACTGGCCATGTGTTTAGTACAGTATAGTATATGCACATTGTAATGCATTATGGGATTGATTCAAGCACCCTCTGCATTTACTATATCCCCCAGGTATGAGTACTCATTTAAACCGATTACCATTTTCCACCTGTTCCTCCATCCCTTCAGCTCTTTTCACAATTGCTACCCACAAAATTTCTAGTAAGATTGGAGTACCCTATTTATCTTTGTTACATCTTCCATCAATAACCAGTTCCCACATACACCGAATTGGCTTAATTGAAAAGAGAGATGTGTTAATGGCATATGAGGATGAACTAGCCACTGTTCCTGCGACAGAGACCCAAGTTGCTGATAGGATCCGACAGGACTATTTACACAGAAGGTGTCCTTTCAGGGTTTGACTGCCTGACCAGAGCAGTCAAGTTGAATCATTGCCGCTGATGCCGCGGCAACGCATTTGTCACTAGTTGGCATGGTCATCAATGGGTCAAATATTAAAGAACAATCCAGCAGCACATGCTTTAGCCAACCAGTGCTCACATTGCTCGGTACTTGTTCAACTGCATTAAAAAGCGCCAGGAGTATGGGAAAGTACCTCAAGTACCCAAAGACTCTGAGACTTAAGGTTCTTGCCTTATTCATGGAATGGCAGTTGATTGATAGCCTTTCTGCTCTTGGTGTATCAATCTCATATGATCGTACCATGGATATAATTACTTTATATGAAATAATGTGAGTATTATACAAGATTGTGGACAGTTCTGTCCTTACATGTAAGTCAATTTGATACAGTGCAGCGGCAGACAAGATTGACCACAATCCAAAGCTCAGCTACATCCACTGGTCCCTTTCACTGTAGGCCTACAAGTTTATCAACTCAAGTGATGATAGCGACCATGGTTTCACCATTCTATAGCACCTTTGAAGGACAAGGAAATGTGAAGGACTTGCCCATCGCACAATGAAATAAAGCCTACAGGTTGCAATCAAACCATGCTAGTCTGATAGCAGAAACAGACTCTATCATGCAATGACAAAAATGTCCATTTTATTGAGTTTGATTTTAAATCTTTGGTTGATGTTTAAATCGTTGTTGATATGATTGAAAGTCATTTGCATTAGTAAGGCATTGTTATTACATGCCTGTATTGAGTAGTCTATTTCGGGAAATACCCTATTTTTGTTGGCAATTTTGGACGAATCTAGAATTTTGGAAAGATATGTGAATGACACGAAATGGTCCCATATGCATTACTTTGGATCAGGAATATTAATTCCATACAAAAAATGGTGGTATACCATTTAATATGTGCTATTAAATTATGTAAAAGGAAATATTGGGCGGCACTATGTCCGCCAATTTGAATGGGCCATGTGGGGGGGGGGTGGAAAACATCCAAGATTGTGTTGGGGTCATCTAGAGAAGTACAAAGTTGATTTAGTTTAGTTCTGGGGTAGTAACAAAGGATGTGGTGGTACCCCAGCTAGGTGGCAGCTCCTCAAAATGCTGTTGCTAGGGTCATTTTTTACTAGCCAACCGTTGCTAAGGAAAGTGTTGTATATTTGGACTTCTACCCTGCAAAATGATCAGAGGGGGTGAAGAATAATTGTGCCAAAGTCTTATGCTTTTATCATTTTATGAAGGCAATAGTTGCTGTATTTTGCACCCCTCGATAGACTAGAAGCGCAGGTTTTAGCGCACAGGTATCCTGTGCTTTGCGTCATGAAAAACATAGCTCAACAGTAGCCGTAGCTAGGGGAGGCACGAGTGGGTGTGCACGTGCCTCGGGCGCCACCTCAGGTCGCGCTGAAATAAAATTGACACAAACATTTTATAAAATTACCATTGTATGAGATAACTAGAGCGTCCCGAAGGCACCCGAGAGCTTCAGGGGACTCCGCCAACCCTCCCCCCATGAACCTCCGAGCCATTTGTCACCTGTGGTCAAGAAGATCGCCTGGGACCCGTACCGAAACTGTCAGAACACAGACTATACCCACTCGACTTTGCCTAGTTCTACAAGATCATGTGGCGTTTAATTAGCCCAACCCCAGCTCAGAACCCGTTGCCCCCACCCGTACCCCCACCCCCCAAAATGACCGCGGTGCAGTCGGGTTTGCCAAGACCCAATCCTCCCCCTAAGAAAATGGCCGACACCCCATTTCCCCCTCATTGCAAAGGTTTTGATACGCCCATGTCTACGATTTACTTATGTTGCTGATCGTCTCATATTGCCACTTTGTTAAATTGGAAAAGACCCGAAACAGACAACAGGGTGTCGGCATTTCAATTTGCAAAGACCCAGTGGGAACGTGCAGGACTCATGATCATTACAACGTTTAAGTTGTCACATCTTGCTCCGCCTTGCATGGCCAACATGTTTGTATCCTTGAGCAAAACACTTTCTCACTTGCCTTACTTCACCAGGAATTATAATTGATTACAAAATTTTTTGAGTGCACACATCTGAGTAACTTGCATTAGTTTCCATTTACATCAAATCAAAATGCGTTAACATGAAAGCCCTGTTCATCAGTGTCAAAATGAAAGTTTGATTTTTACATTTCAAAATTTTAAATCTGACAATTTCAAATGATATCGAATTTTGAATCTTGCAAGCCTCTAGCACAGTTTCCTCTTGGTAGACTTCTCTCATAAGAAAACACTCTATTGCGTGTTTTGGCATTCTTGAACAAAACAATTGTAGAAATTGTAGAAATTATGGTTCTTGAGTATGAGTATAATAGCTGAACTTTAATTTTTTTTACAACAAACTTTGCAAACCAATGGGTCTGTCTTGTTCACGCGTTATTGATTTGGTGTGAATCTAAGTTACCCAAATGTGTACAGTCAGGAAAATGTGTGATTTTATTCAGATGAGTACAACTTGAGTTTGGAATGTGCAAATCTAACTATTCTTTTTTAATTTAGACTTTCAGAAATTCATCTTTGCAATGATTTATTACTTTACAGAGAATTCCTTTAGATTTTCTACTAGACCATGACATAAATGAGTAAACTTCTTTTTGATTTAGCCTGTAGATATAACTTTGCGATCAAATATGCTACAGATATAGTGATTTTTTCCATGATATGATATGATAATAATTCCTTATCTGACACGGAACAGATCACGTCATGATATGACTATTAAGGATGAAAATTAGCTTTGCTCTCTCTCTCGCGCGCGCGTGTGTTTGTGTGTGTGTGTGTGTCTAGGTGAAGGGGATGTGTAAGAGGATGTGGGTGGGTTTTAGTGCGTGGTTGTTGTTGTTGTTTTCATTGTACTTTTAACTCTCATTAGTTTCTCCACCTCTTCTTCTTTTTAGCAAACCTATTTAATGGGTACCAAACGTCATAATGGAAAAACTTCAACGGTTACATGAGCCATCTATGTGTCAGATCCTGAGTCTTGGCCGTAATTGAAATATGCATAAAAAGATTGGCATAAAATCGAACAAAGCAACATAAAACCGATGCAAGACCCCGTAACGTGCCCTACAATTGGCAAACCACGGCAAAAAAGGGCGCCCTGTTCGCAATGTATCAAGTGGGGTCAAGCAATCGAAAAGTGCATATTTCCCGCATTAAAGTTCCATCCATCCAAGGTATCTAATACACCCGACACGGAATGTGGCAGATCCGGTGAGGTGTGCAAAGCATTCGTTCTGAGATTGGTGTGTGGACAGTCCTAGTAGTTTTGGGAGGACTTTGACGTAGATAGGTTTTGAGTGGACGATCACTTTGGGAATTTCATCAAGGAAACCAGAGGCACTTTGGACAAAATAAAGAAGGTAGAGATTTCTTCTCTCAATAATTGTTGTGTCTCTGAACAAGTTCATGGGACACTTAACTATTCACTCTTTTCGCCTGCATCTCCGCCTCTCGCCGCTCTGCCTCCTGATCCTTGTAGCTCATTGTATGGTGTGTAAGGCGACTACGAGAAGGCGCCCTCAATATTCTACCAAATCATGTTTTTTGCAGGCGGTTGCTTAATTATACATAATGCTTGTACAAAATGCCAGTCACTTATGTGTAAAAGCTAAAACCATAATCGATGCCATTCATAATTATAGAAAATCGCAACTTAGTATTGGATTTTTTGTAATTTTGCAGTTATCTGGGACTATTTTTTTTGACTATTTTCAATAAACAACTTAAAGCCAAATAATGGCACATTTTGAAGAGCGCCCCCCAATTTTCAAAATTTGATATTTTGGCCCCCACGTTACGTTGGTATGGCTAGGGAAATCTCTTACCGCGAACGAGGAATGCTAAAAATTGGTATTTATCATTAAAAATAGCGATTTTATAATGAGAAGTGGGATCCAGATTGGACTTAACCGGCAGACTGGAAATGCTACGTGTATGTCCGTCCATGATGAAAATAGTGCAACCTGAGAAAATCTTAACTGGGATGGCCTGAACTAATAGTAAACAACTAATGGATGAGCGTAGACACGTACATGGCGCTATTTCCGGCATTTTCACATTGAAAGACGGTTTCAGCAGGCATTGAATTATTATCGGAGATCTCCGATAATAATTATTCTAATTACAAAATTCCTTCGTTTGTGAGACACAGAAACATTTTCGAGCTCAACCACTCACATGTATAGTTTAACTAGCCAGTACCATGCAACTGTGTAAAAATCTCAATTTTTTTGAAAAAATGGGGGCGATCGTCAAAAAGTGCTATAAATTATTTTTTTTTACTGTTCAAGTCATATGGGGTCCAGTGGACCCGGGATTTAGTTCTTTCGCGTTTTAACCGTAAATTCTTTTTGCTTCCGATTTTGTACATTGGCTAAATATCAATTTACGCTTATTGTGGCGGAAAATCAAATCAAATCAGTCATGGTATTTTATTCACTATTAGCATAAAAAAAAGCATTTGAGGTGCTTTGAAAATATGTTTTGCTCATGAAATAACATTGGAGTAACTTTTTTGAATTTTTATTTCAGCAATGCAATTGTTATTGGTGTCCTACTATTATGAGCCAAGTTTATGGAAAAGGTCCTTGGGGAAAGTGGTTTTAATTTTTAGGCGGAGAATTTTTTGAAAATTTGGGGCGATCTTCAAAAAACGTGCTATAAATTTACTGTCTTAGCATTTTCAGAAACATGGCTTACGGGAAACCAAGTCACCACATTAATGGCTACACGTACATTTCAGGACCTCTCACTGGCAGAGGAAGGGAGTTTGTCTTTACATAAAAATTCACCTCTCATAAAAAATTCATGACACAGCACCAGGGGACCAGAATTTGACTCACTTTTCATCGACTCCACCATTAACACCAACAATAGACTAAACATCATACTGTCGGAGTTACGTTACAGCTGCATGAACACACAATCCAAAATTTTAACAACAGCTTCGAGCAGCTACTCACTGAACTAAATAAAAAACTAACACGATGTCATTATGGCGGTGACTTAATATCAATTCTTCTTAATTATTCCACGCACTACACATAATTACTTTAGTACCACATCAATTGCAAACTCCTACATACCCAAAAGTAAAAGAAAGAAAAGTAGTTCACCCTTCCCAAAATAAAAAAAAAAAAAAAAAAAACAAAACCCCCCCCCCCCCCCCCCCCCCAACCCCCAAACAAAACCAAAAAAAAAAAAAATCAAATGATACGCCTAACACAGCCTACAACTCATTGATAACATATCACCAACCCACTGACACAGACTCCACACCCGGGATATTTGTCACAGGACACTACAGATCACTTTCCCAATATTCTCATTACATCTCTTAAGCATAAGCATGCTAAAAAGCAACAATCACTGAAACGTGACGACAGAGATCACAACATTGCACCATTTACCCGTAGATCAAACCACTGAATCGTGGGAAACTATAATCACAGAAAAGACCCTAACAAAGCGTACAGCTACAGCAACTTCATCATAACTTATAACAAACATTACACGATCATCCCCTTTCAAAAGAAGCCCATAAAAAAATCGTAACCACAAGCAGGCCCGGATGAACAACAGCAATTTCCAAGTAATAAAACACAAGCACGCCTCTACACAAATACCTGAAGAAAAACAACCAGCAAACCAAAAACCAATACAAACAATACAAAAACAAATTAACTCACCCTATTCGTATGCCAGAAAAAAACCCCACCCCCCCAAAACCCACAACACAGCCAATCTAGAAACTTAAAAATGATCTTAACAAAACCTGGACCATTTCCTCAACAACATTCTAGGCGGAAGTATCCACTAAACAGATCCCTGACCAGTTCACTCATAAGAATAAGCAGATAACTGACCAGCTTGATATAGCTAACGCAGTCAACGATCACTTCACTAACCTGGCAAAACTTGGCTAGCAAATTCACCTCCAAATAAACCATTTAATAAACACCTTACAAAAAATCGTTCACCTCAATTTTCATGAATCCAGTCACTGTAGATGTGAAATGCACACAAACTTAGCCACCACTAAAACCTGGTTAAAGTGCAGGCACCGATAAGGAGTAGATCAGGGGAGATTGCTAACAAATCATAGGATAACATCCTATACTCTGATGCACATATTTAACCAATAACTTCTCACCGGAACATTCCCAGACCACCCCCTCAAATCAGCCAAGTTATTCCTATTATAAAAACAAAGATGCACATACATTGCAAAGTGACAGGCCTATTTCTGTTCTTCAGCTTTTCAAAACTACTTGAAAAACTCATGTACACACGTCTGTTCTACCATCTTCAATAAAACACAACATTCTTGACGATGAAACAATACGGTTTTAGGGCCAAACGATCAACTTACATGGCACTCATTGAAATAAACAAACCCCCAACCTCAACCTTGCACTAAAAAAGATAAAACTCCCACCATGGGAGTATTCCTGGATCTCTTCCAAGGCTTTCGACACCCTTGACCACACTATTCTTATTCACAAGCTGTATCATTATGGTGTCAGTGGAGTAGCCTTGGAGTGGTTCAGGAGTTACCTAACCGCTCACAATCAGTTTACGTACAATCCACCGCCCTCATCATCAATCAAACCTATCAACAGTTTGGCGCCCGCAAGGCTCAATCCTGGGACCCCTACTCTCATCATTTACATGAAGACACCCCAATCTCTAACACACTAAAAACTATCTTTTTTGCAGATGACAAAACAATTTTTCTCTCACCCTAAACATTAATGCCGCTCTTTAACAGCATGAAAACCGAATAGCAAAAAATCATGATTGGTTTCGGGCAACAAACTTCTCTCACTGTTCAAAAAACTAACTACAGATTTCTCTACACACAACACCAATCACAACAAACATTAAACAATAAGTAACCAGACAATCTCCCAGGGTTACACTCAACCAAAATCTGGCATCACAATCGACGATAAAACTAAACATGAATGACACACATCAACTCTGTCACTACCAAAGGTCTACGCACTTGTACAATCGACAGAGTTTAAACCACCACCTTCCAGACCACACCTTAAAATCAATTTACAACACACTAGTTCTCCCATCCCTTAGCTACTGTAACATATCTGGGCCTCCACGATCATCCGGACTCACCCAAACTAAACATAACACAGAAAGGGCCATTCGCACTATCACCAACTCACACCCTAGACTCACACTTGCCATTAGTTTAACTCACTGAAAACACTTAAAATTAGAGCACCTGAACCAACTTCAAACAGCGCTATTCTGTTGGACTATCACAAAAATCGGTTACCTCCGAACTGTAGAAAGTACTTTATCACAACAGACAAATCCACAGCTATAACACCAGACAAGCCGACAACTTCATTCTTCCCTCCCAAAATCTTCCTCTGAAAAGTACTGTAGTCAGTATCACGGCGCAAAAAAAACTTTGGAATGATCTTTTCCAGAATCCCATCACAACAATTACAACAAAAATACGTTTAAAGCTCAACTCAAAAAAAAAAAATTCATCAACCAGTTTACAATTCTTAATAATTTCCCCCAGGTCCTTTTTTCTCTCCTCACTTATTCTTATTTCATTTTATCTCTATCCTTACTTTTTTCTTCACCCTTACCTCTTCTACCTCTGCTTCCTCCTGATGCAATAGTACTATACAACCTCAGCAAGACATGTTGATGTTGAAAAGTCGTCATGTCCCATTTCCCGTATCCTTTATCCCCGTTAAGTGTTTGGTTGTGCATTAACTAATTGTTGTTTTTGTTTGTTTCTTGTATGTATTATTTACTATGTAAGATTTATTATAATCCCCACTGTGTCATTATTGTAATATTGAGATATTTGACTTGAATGGTTTACCAGGGCCAGTAATACCTATAAGCCCTATAGGGTGTCCCATTTACTGGTACTAGCATATCATATCCCCCAAATGCTCATTTTAGCACAGTTTGCAATTCACTTATGGTATTATGAAATTAACATACGGATTATTCATTTCTGTCAAGTACGCTATGTCTATGCTGAATAATACATTGAACATTGAACAATTTGGTGCGGCGTTGTCAAAAATCGTTTTGGGCCGCCATTTTGAATCTGTACAACCGATTTTAATTTTATCCATGTTATTGTGGTAGTGATTAATGCCTCATCATCGACCAGAGTTTGTAAAAAAAAATTCAACGGCAAAGTGGTTTCAGTTGGACCCCCCCCTTATGCACCAACGGGAGTGCCGAAGACTTTATTGCACGTAAGAGTTAATACACATTTCCAAAATAATTGAGTCCTGCCTTTAAAGTTATTGAAAAGGTTTGGTGCCAATCGAAACCTTTAAATCCAATTGCATCATTGATCATGGATACATAGTGAGCATGGATAACAATAAGGAAAAACATTCCTATGACCCGAGGTCAAAGTCGTCACAGTCTGTAAGGTCAGAGGTCAAGGTCGCATTCACAAGTGTTCGCTAAAGTATCCAAACGGTTCCCTTTTTTATCCTAGAGAAGTCGAACAATACGCAATCACTTGCACCGAGATTTTCCATTTATTCGGTGTAAATTTAGAGACGGTATGCACCCCCGTCGACTATGTTATGTGTCACGGACTTAATGTTTGATACAAACGATTATCCAAGCCCTAAAGGCAATAAATTCTGTACCTTGCCTGCAAAGCACAACATGTAAAGAGCCCAAAAAGTATTGCGCAACGCATTGCGGAGAAGTAGCAACGCGTTGGCCAACCAATTTCACAACGACCGTTGCCCGGTCGTTGGCCAATTAAAATGATCAATTTCTGTGGAAGATTATTTCAAGAAATAGGACCCCACAAACGCGTTGAAAGGTATCTTAGCCAAAATAGTTTGTGGAAAAACTCACAACGCTGTGCACGAGATTGTCACACAACGCGTTGCGAGATTCAACAACGCGTGCGAGCTTTACACCGCGGTGCGAAGGTCCACAAGCCATAAGGGTCATAAAGCTATTGCCGAAACGCAGTTGTGAGAGTGGTCATCATTGCAAACGCGTTGCGACATTTCTGCAAACGCGTTGCGGCGTCGGCCCAATCAAAATCATGAATTTCTGTGACCGTATTTCAAAAAAGATATCCACAACGCGTTGCGGCAATACGTTATGACCCTTATTGCTTTCACAAACGCGTGCAAGCATCAAACGCCGTTGCGAGCTTCAAGAAACGGTGAACCTCTCACAACGCGTCGTGAAGGTTTGCAACGCGTTCTGGGAGATTATTATTTTTTGAAATACGTCCAGAAAAGAAATTCATCTGATTTTGCATGGGCCGACAACCCCGCAAAGCGTTTGCGGATGAAATGTCGGAACGGCGTTGCCGAACCGAAAATGTCGCACGAATTGCCCCTTCTAGCTTGTGGACCTGCAACGCGGTGTGAAGCTTGCAACGCGCTGTGAAGCTCGCAACGCGTTGTGTAGGTTTGCAACGCGTTGCAAAGTATTCTGCAACGCGTTGTGGTGTAGGGTCTATTTTTTTGAAATACGTCAAGAAATTCATGATTTTCGATTGGCCTACCCCGCAACGCGTTGCTTGAAATGGCCGCAACGCGCGTTGCCGAAATGTCTGCACGCGTTTGTACTTTCTCGCAACGCGTCCTGCAGCAATACGTTCGGCCCTTTGTGGATTGCAGATTATTTAAACGTTATTGCTTCAACGAGTTGCGAGAAGTAGCAACCCGCGTTTTTGCGAACCCATTTCGAAACGGCGTTGCCGACGTCGGCCAATCAATATTCATGAATTTCTGTGACGTAAGATTTCAAAATAGCACCCCAACAACGAGTCTGCTAGATACTTGACGCGTTGCAAACTTCAACAAGCGTTGAGGATTCCCAACGCGTGGCAAGCTTCACAAAACCGTGCTAGGCCAAGCATAGGGTCATACGTATGCCGGGGCAACGCATTGTGAGAAAAGTAGCAACGCATTTGCGACATTTCGGAACGCGTTGGCGGTGTCGGACAATCAATCATGCTTCCCCGGTGACTCCGATTTCAAAAAATTAAAAATATTAAAAACAAATTGAACAACTCAATGCCATGCTAGAGACTTGGTGTGAACATCAGAGGGATATAAAATTTGTAACCGCCACCAACTAATGGGTGTCCCCCATACGAAACATGACGTTATCTCTCTCCTCTATCTCCTTTGGCCATTGTAATTTTTTTTTCAAAATTCTTTGTTCAGGTGGTGTTAGTGAGTACTTATAGTATGCCTATTTATAAATTCTAGAAATTGCTCCAAGTCGGTTCCAAAGTTGTTAACGCAAACCCATTTTGATAGCACGGTCTTTGTAAAATAACGCAAGTCTATAGCTTCAATGAATTACAACTTTCCAATCGCCTATTTTACTTACCACGGGATTTGCCATAAGGAACAAATTATCGCAATGAAGATAATCAAAAGATGGTGAGCTTGATGAAGCTACAGGACTCAGTATTTTTGACGAAATCATCGCCATGGTCAACAGCTTGCATCCCCTTGCATTGTACTCAGGAAAAAGTAAAAAAACACTATGTTTGAAATCAATAGGTTAACCGTAAGACGATTCATTTTAAATGCCATATTAGTGCTTATTAAAAGGAAATCACGAGGGCGGACCCTTGCCTTGCTGTTTATAGGGGAAAAGTGCTCCTAGCTCTAACAACACCACTACCGCTACGCAATTTTGCTAGGTAAATCGTTCAGGTTGATAGTCATTTTACTCCAACTGATATAGAGCAATGTTCTTCTAGGACGAACCCAACATTAATTGAAAGGAGGGATAGGAAGGCTCCTAGTTTTGTTCCAAGACAAATCGCGAGATAATAACAGTAAGATTATTCCAAAAATTGTAACACTTTATATCTAGTAAACATAAACAAGGTATTAAACAACACAATGTTCGAACATTCATGCCAGTGACCACCACGAATGAAAAAATGACGCACTTCGCCCATTTACTGAAGCTGTCGAGCAGGACAGTGCGTCAAGAACTAGACGATTATTTTCAAGAGCTCAATGCGGCTGCACCACATACAGACGAAGGTTAGTGTGTAAGGTTATCAGAAGCAAGTCTAGCCTTTTAAGCGCGATGTATTTCCCAAAAGCAACCTTAATTAATAACTATTTTTGTACTTCATCAATTTTGAACAGCCTCTTTAAAGTTCAGTACGGGCAATTGCTGCCAAAAACGCAATTAAATGGAGATTGATACGTTAGCACTGTTTTCTAATTTTTAAAACAAAAATCAAAACTTCGTAAGGAATTCCTATATATATTTTGTTGAACTTCTTTGGGTTGTCGGCTTTCAACTTTCAGATAACAATTTGACCTTGAGAGTGTCAAAGAGAACTATAGATAACTACTTACAGATCTTGTGCAAGATTCCTCAGTATCCTGGAGATACTGAAACTGCCTTGAAATGGAGCAGATTTATACAAATGGTCATCTTATGAAAACGCCCCGGCCTTGCTCACCGATTAAAAATTCTCGAGTCTCAATACGAGGTTTTCACGAGGAAAGGTCCCGGAATGCTTCAAAAAGAACATAATCGTCGAAGAGGTGGACGGGGAAAAGTACTCTCATCACGGAAGGTGCATTGATGGGCGACTGAAGCTCTAGAATTTCCACCTGAAAGAATCAAGCTTTCTTTTTGTCTTAAACATGAGGGGGATGGATAGTGACACAAATATAGAAGATGCGATTCTCTGCCAGTTACTTCCAGAAAGATACCCACAATATCTAAAAAATCCTTCTCGTATCGAGCGAAACCAATCAAACGTTATAATACTTCTAGATCGTATGCACGATTTAGGGTAGAGATGTTGGAGGATAGTTCAGGAACGGGAACGGTTTGAAAGTACTTGCAAAAAGTTTCTAACCGTTGTAGAATGATAGTCACTTCTCCGGCACTGGAGGTAGTCTCGACTTCTCTAAATTATCAAGACTTTACGTCAAGTATGAAATCGATGGTGTTTCCCAAAGAAAAATGTAGGGAGACTTGGAGTTTTTCTATTGCGATAAGGAGGCCGGAGAGAGAGAAATCTAAAGCCGTCGAATAAATTACAACAAAATCAACCGTCTTGAGAAGATGCCTCTTTCCCAACTTCTGACCCAATTTATGTCTGTTCTGGAGGAACCGACGGAGGGCAGATCTCCAGCAAAAATGGTGAATTTACACAGAAATCTTTCGCCTCCTTCACAAATCACTATCTGTCGAAAGGTACTTGTCCGAAACCCATTGAATTAGAAATGCTGGATTGTGAAAATGGGACAAGTGGCATTCTTGGTCTCTGGCTCTGGAAACAGATTTTTATTAAGTTTTAAGTTGACGGAGTAGTGACATTTCATCCCAGTAGGTTTGTGTGGAGGATGGTTGCAAAATCGGTTTGATTATCAATGGAACAAATACTAAAAAAAAAAAATACTGTCTTAATCCTGTTAAAGAACTTTCAATAGACAATGTCACGATTGCTCAAGACGGGGAGAATAAATCCATTGGTCTTTTTCCATAAATCTGCACAAGAAAACAGGGCTGGTGCTTATTAGCTCATTTAGCGATCAAGATCCAGAAATGCATTGGTCTCACATCTAGACCGTTGGACTCAGTGAAATCATGCTTAAGTGTGCAGATGGTTCTCATATTTGCTTCTGGTTAGCCTCCAAAGCTGTGCCGAGCTAATTCTTCTACGTCTAATTAAGATCTTTACATTGGAATGGTCAAGCGATTGGTTATGGGAGTTCTATGAAGATAAACTAAGAGACCCTGAAAAGGCAACAAAACTATCCAGGACTTTATAGATGTGCCTCTATGTATTTCGAGAAGCGATTCTACAAATGAATTCAAACTCACTTCTCTTGGAATTATTTCCTATAGGAAAAAATGATATTTTTCGGCATGTCGCATTATACTTCGCTTTGGCTATCGGCAAATACTTGACCATGATGGAAAGTCGAACCGTTATCAAATCAATTAAGATCATGCAGGTACCTCTACCCGGTGCTGTTCACAGTCTAAATACATCTCATATTGTAGACACTCTCTACATGGCAGCGCAAAAGGATTTTCATCAAAAATCAAATGAAGAAATTGAACGCATACATCATGAATACATGGAGAAACATAAATCTGCCATCCACCTCATTGATAAGTTCACCAAGAGGATCGGTGAGAATTTTTCTCGTGCTCTATGTAATATTGAACTCTGGGAATATTTCAAATCTTGGAAATCTACCAATGAGATGAATCTGGATGCAATACTTAGCTCCCTACAAACATGTAGATTTGGAGTCCTTAGATCTTACGGCTGTGAAGTTGGAAGACCACGGACAGCAACTCGTCGCAACAATAGCGAAAGGGCATCTTTCGTCGCTCACACGACTTATTCTTGAAGACACGTCATTGGGTGTACAACAGATGAAAGAAATGGCTGCTCAGTTTGAAGAGCATCTTCCAAATCTGAAGGTTCTGGATATGTCTGAAAATAATGCTGCCGCAGAACAGGTTGTACCTAAGCTAGCAAAAAGCCTGACGACAATATCATTGCAAGAGTTGAAATTGTGGCATATGGCTGCTCCAGCGAAGGACATGACTGCGTTTGCCAGCATCCTGCCACAATTTGCTTCTAACCTCCGAGTATTGGATATTGTAAGAAATAGCATGGACGATGACACGGGCCTTACTCTAGTAAACACATTGCCACAAGCTTGCCAATTGAATGAACTATGGATGGATGCCGGTGGAATGAGTCACCGAGTACATAGAAAACTCATAATGACGACTGGTAAACTCACTCAATTACAAGACCTGCGAATATTTGCCAGTCCTTACCCAGATGACCTTGTTTTGGCCATGTCAAAGGTCATGAGGTCTCTACAGGATTTGACATGCCTTACTCTAGGTGCCCAAGAAGGCGATAAAGCCAAGTACAGCGGCTTGTCACTTACGTCAGCTTTCCTATCCGTGTTGAAGCGTACAAACACACAACAACAAAAATCAGGTACTACCAGGTCCGTGCTCTGTAGATCATCTTGGGGGCGTTTTATGTCTAATTTAATGCCCAAGAAAGAACAAATGATAGAACTAAACTTAAGAGATATTAGCCTCCATGAAGATGATTTGCGAGGATTATTAGATTTGTGCAGAAAAAACGACATCTCATTAGGGTGAGTTGATCTTTCATGTTTTCTCTTTTGCGGTTGTTCAATTTATGTTTTACACATGAAAATCCGAGTGCTCAAAAGAAAAGATCTCAATATCATGCCAACATAAGATCGATAACTTTATTTTCCTAAGAGCCTTTTTGTCTTTTTAACATTCATTATTAAAAATTATTAATACGTTGCGTGTTTTGGTGGTATCTTCTCATAATTATTTTTAAAAAAGGCAGCAGAAGTTTCAAAATCTAAGTGCTATTTACCGAACTCTTAAATAAAACAAAACAATAAAATAAAGCAAAAACTAAAACATCGGATTCGGTTAGGTTACACTTTTAGGCCTTAAATTGAAAATACACATGTACATTGACACAAGTACGATTTAGAAGCTTAGTATTGTGGGTACAGCCTAGCCCGTGCCAGAGGATTCACAGTACGTATTATTTTCTCACTGCAGGTACTACAGAAAGTGTTGGCCAGATACCGTAGAGATTCCAGAAGATGTCAAATTGATGCTCCGCTGAAAAATGCAGCCACCGTAAAATCTGTCATTGCAGGGATATACTAACAGTTTGCCTCAACATCACTAAAAGTAGTGAAATGGGATCACGATCTTTCCGAAACTTAATGATCATGTAAATCTAAGACCAAAAAACTAAGACCTCCTTTCAAAACGAAGACTAACGCAAGCAAATCAACATTATGTGCATCAAAAATTGAAATTAGAAACGTATTGAGACTTGTACTTGAGAGGAGGTCTTCAAAACTAAGACCCTTACTGAAATTGCACCATGATTGGTCTTGGAGCTCCCAAAACAGGGTATGTGTACTTGAGAAGTAGGCCTAACTACAAAAATAAGACATCTTCTAAAAATTGCGCCAAACATTATTAAGGGATACTTGAGGGATGTTTTAACTACAAATATAGGACCCAAAATAAGACTCGTACCAATACTGATTTCGGCGCTACAAAAGATTAGGGGCTTAGTTTTGTAGTTGAGTGGGAGTTTAACTACACATCTAATAGGCTATGGGCACATAACCGAAACCCTCCCCTTTTCATTCATCAAGTTTTTCTGTTAGCTTGGATCCTCAGCTATCAGAATCTGCTTGTTTGCCTTTAAATTGGTGGTAGGTGTGCGAGCTAGAGCCGTTGCCATGGCAACGCAGTAATGAAAGTGAGAATTTACAAAATGTCATATCTTTCTAACTACACAACATAAAAAAATGCTCCAGGTGTCAATTTTTAAGTATTTGCAAGCTTCCCTTTTGATTGCAAAATCGATCGTGGTTATTTAAGATCATAGAAATATCAAATACGGTCGTTACCATGGTAACAGTCTCGAAAATGAGCTTTTTGAGGGAAAAATTTAATATTTTTTAATTAAACAACACAGCTGCCCAGTTGATTGCAATCAAGATTTCAAGTACTCAATTTCATGTCCATGGCTAATCAGGATAGTTGCTATGACAAAACCATGATACAAAAATTAGGAATTTGACAAAAGACTTAAAACAATCTGAGCCTATTATGAGGTATTTATGAGACCGTGCTCTTTAGGGATTTTCATCCACCAGGTTTTTCTGTTAGTGTGGGCCCCAGCTATCAGAAGCTGCTTGTTTTCCTTCAAGCTGGTGGTGGTGTGAGTGCAGGAGCTGTTGCTATAAAAACACCACTATAAGATCTTAGTATTTCTGAAAATGTTTTATCTTTGCAACTAGAATACACTAAAAGTGTAAATTTGAATGTATTTTAAGCTTCCCATTTGATTTCAATCAAGATTGGAGTTATTTAAGGTTATTTACGCTGTCCACAATGTTCGGGATGGAGATTCTTTATAGAATGCCCAGGAGGAAGCTTGATCTTGAATATTATGTGCTCTGACCAAGGAGCCAGGCAACCGATCATGGTGTTTTTTCGTGTACATTACGGATGACTGAGGAAATCCAACGGCTCACTGTGTCCCTTGCTGCAGGCCTATGTGGTGGCACCGTAGAGATAAAAAGTTGATGAGCAGTACGAAGATCCTTACCGCTCAAGGGCCCTAACTGAACACCAAAGTTTATCTGAGCAGCAGACAACTCTGGTGAGATTTGGCAAAAATCCTTGTCCCGTAACGTTATCTGTTGTCCTGTCCTCGTCCCTGTCTGTCCTGTTTAATGTGTCTCCCTTTAGGTTTTTTTCTTTAACTGTACGTATTTTTTCCCATTCTTAATTTATTATTATCCTGAAACTGTTCATCCACGTTTCTCATATTGTTCCCCTCAAATTTTTAAGGGAGGGGTCAAATATTAAAAGCCCTCGGGGTTTTATTTTGATCTCCCCTCATTCAGACATAGACACTGTAGCTACCAATGGTTATGTTACTATGATTATAATAGTGTATTATGTATAATCTCATTAATTAATCTCCGGTGTCTCAAAATCTACACTAAACAGCTGATTGTGGTTTACACCAATACAGAATAAAAAAATCAATAATGTTGGTGTTTGAGGTCAAGGATCAACTGTGTTGATCATGGTATACAACATCACGCTTAAAATATGGGATATTCACCGGGAAAGGTTTTTTTTAATCTCAAGTCGGAATTTTGATACACACGTATAGAAATTACAGAATCGGATAAAATGTATTGCCTTGTCTTTAATACACGGATTGAGAACCAACCTTTTGCAGGTTATGTTCGCATATCCATGCCAGTAGCATAAAAATTTTTGATGATTTCTTCCATGTTTCGGATTAGTAAATCATTGCTTATCCCTTTAAGTGACCGGGGGTTCCTATGGACCACAAAATTATTTTTCGCGTTGTCCTCTTTAAGCGTGATTTTTTTGTAATTGTCTGACTTTTAAATGCGCTTCTTTTCTACCATAAATATTAAAGTCGGCCAAGCCGTTAATGTGTTAATTAGCAAGGGTCCCATGGACCCCCCTCCCCCGGCCACTAACGGAAGTCGGCTGAGAATATTTGTAAAAAAAATCAAAGAACGATAGGCAATTTTTTTAATGATATATGTGCACACATACATGTAAGTAATCTGTGGCATTAAAAAAATAACCCTTTATGTGCGTAAAACAAACAATTTCATCATGGATGTGGCTAAACCGTTACTGTACACACTCTATGGGAAAATGACGTGTATTTTGCAACACCCGTAAACTGCCAGTTTTGTGTTAAATGTATATGTAATTTGGGTCGTCTAGCGTAGATATCAACATATTAAAATAAGTTTGGTTTTCAAAAAGTTTGATGTAAGCGCAAGGCTCATTGGAATTTTTTCCCAATTTTCGCGTGTTTTGAAAATAATGTTTTGCCACTAATTTGCAACCCAAATAATAAAATTCATTTTTTTATTGTTGATTTGGGTTTTTCTTAAGGCCCTTCGCATTGGTATAAATTTAGTGTGAAAATTCCTTCGGGAAAGTGGTTTCCTTAGGGGGGTCCATGGAACCCCCTACCCCTTGGGCACTACCGGGAGTGAAAACCCCTTGGTTACAAAATCAACAAAGGACAGTTGATCTAAAAATCCAACATACACAAACACAAGATTAAAACACTTCCAGCTAACCACATAGTTATATAGTAGTAGAGTGCAAATTAACTTTTTCTACAATTAAGAAAATAGACAAATCTACTGATAATCTAATCTACAATCCACTAATTCGTCCATTCATTGCAGTCCCTTATCTATTTTGCAAAGTCAACATACCTCAGTTGTACAAAGTTATATCTACCACTTTGCAATTTTGAGAAATAATGGTATTTTAAGAGTTTTAGGTGGAATTACCAATTCAGAAAGCTAAAAATAAAAACTACAACATGAAATTGAAGAAAAATAACTTTCTATTGCTTTTTATTTGACAAAAATCGGGGCTTCCATTCAAAAGTTATGGTTGAAAATGTGGCTTCACAATTTGAACTTTCTTAATATGTATTTTATCCTTATCTCAAACTGCGGTATTTAATTTTTTCCACTTTAAAAACTCATTTCTCAAAAAGTAAATAAGCTTTTGATCTCTAATTTCCACAATTATTTGTGAAAAAAGTTTATGAGCAGTACGAGTCCTTACCGCTCGCGAAGGGCCCTAACTGAACCCACCAAAGTTTCTCTGAACGGCAGACAACTCTGGTGAATTTTGGCAAATCCTGTCCCGTACGTTTATCTGTTGTCTAGTCCTCGTCCAAGTCTGGTCCTGTTTACATGTGTCCTCCCTTTAGATTTTTTTTCTTTAACATAAACTGTACGTATTTTTTTCCATTCTTAATTTAATTATATCCGAACGTGTTTCACCACGTTTCCTCATATTGTTCCCCTCAATTTTTAGGGAGGGGTCAAATAGTGAAAAAAAAAAGCCCTCGGGGTTTTATTTTGATCTCCCTCATCAGACATAGACACTGTAACTACAATAGTTTATGTTACTAATGATTATAATTGTATTATGTATAATCTCATTAATTAATCTCCGGTGTCTCAACTACACTAAACCGCTGATTGTGGTTTACACATACAGAATTAAAAAATCAATAATGTTTTGTGTTTGAGGTCAGATCACTGTGTTGATCAGGTATACACATCACTCTTAAATAGGGATATTCACCGGGAAAGGTTTTTTTTAATCTCAAGTCGATTTTGATACACCGTAAGAAAATTACAGATCGGATAAAGTGTATTGCCTTGTCTTATACACTGGATTGAGAACGCAAGCCCCTATTTGAAGGTTTGTTCGCATATCCATGCCAGTAGCATAAACAATTTTTGAGATTTTTACCATGTTTTTTCGGATTAGTAAATCATTGCTTATCCCTTTTAATAAGTGACCGGGGGTTCCTAGGACCCAAAATTATTTTTCAGCGTTGTCTCTTTAAGCGTGATTTTTTTTGTATTGTCCTGACTTTTAAATGCGCTTCTTGTCAAATAATTCTACCATAAATATTTAAGTCGGCAAGCCGTTATGGTTATTGCAAGGGTCCCATGGACCCCCCCACCCCCCCGCCACTAACGGATCTGGCATGAGAATATTTGTAAAAAAAATCAAAGAACGATAGGCAATTTTTTTAATGATCATAGTGCACAAAACAACATGTAAGTCTCTGTGGCATTAAAAAATAACCCCATATGTGCGTGAAAACAAACAATTTGACATTCAATCATGGATTTGGCTAACCGCTATTAATAAAGTTGGTTTTCAAAAGTTTTGATAGTAAAGCGCAAGGCTACATTGGAATTATTGTTCCCAATTTTCGCGTGTTTTGAAATAATGTTTTGCCCCTCAAATATTGCAATAACCCCAATACTAAAAATTCCATTTTTATTTATTGTGATTTGTGTTTTTTTCTTAATCCCTTCGCATTGGTATAAATTTAGTTGTGAAAATTCCTTGCGGGAAAGTGAGTTTCCTTAGGTGGGGGGGTCCATGGAACCCCCTACCCCCTTGGGGCACTACCGGAGTGGAAACCCCCTGTACAAATCACAACGACAGTTTATCTTGAAAAATACCAACATACACCAAACACAAGATTAAAAACACTTCCAGCTACCACATATTTTTATATAGTCGTTCGAGTGCAAATTAAAACTTTTGCTAGACAATTAAGAAAATAACAAATCGGACTGAAATCTAATCTACTCCACTACTTCGTCCATTCATTGCCAGTCCCTTATCTATTTTGGCCAAGTCAAACATACCTCAGTTGTACAAAGTTATATCTACCACTTTGCAATTTGTGAATAGAAATGGTATTTAAAGAGTTTTGGTTGAATACCGGAATTCAGAAAGCTAAAATAAAAACTACAAAAACCACCCACAAACCCACTTGAAGAAAATAAACTTTCTATTGCTTTTTATTTGACAAAAATGGGTGCTTCCATTTAAAAGTTATGGTTGAAAATGTGGCTTCCACATTTGAACTTTTCTTAACCACTTAAGTGACCAAGTGGTTTTTTCACTCCCGATGGTGCCCAAGGGGGGGGGGGGGTTCCCTGGGACCCCCCCCCTAAGAAACCACTTTTCCCGAGGGAATTTTTGCAGGAAATTTCTACCACATGTGAACGGGTCCATAAGACAACCCAAATCACAAAACAAAAAAAAAATGAAATTATGTTATTTTGGCTGCAAATTAGGGGCAAAACATTGTTTTTGCAAAACACGGACGCGAAATTGGAAAAGACTGAAAATTCAAATGAGCCTTGCGCTTTACCAAACCATTTTGAAAACTTATTTTATATGTTGATATCTATTCCTAGAAGAACCCAATTACATATATTTAACACAAAACTAGCATTTTAGGGATCCTGTATTTTTTAACGGTGTTGCAAAATGCACGTCCTTTCCCATAGAGTTTGTACAGTAACGGTTTGTCACCATCCATGATGAAATTGTTTGTTTTCAGTCACCATAAAGGGTTAATTTTTTTTTTATGGTTACCGAATAATTGTTTACTTACATGTATGTGTGAATTATATCAGCAAAAAAAAAATTGCTTTGGGTTTCTGTCTATGGTTCTATTCTTATTTAAAAATATTCTGAAATTACTGTCCGTTAGTGCCCAAGGGGGGGGGGGTTCCATGGACCCCCACTAATTAACTGATTAACGCGGCTGGCCACTTTATTTTTTGTTGTATGAAAAGAAGCGCATTTAAAAGTCAGACAATTACAAACCATTTCTGCGCAAAAATCCCCACGCGTAAAGCGGCCAGCGCGAAAACAATTTTGGGGTCCCCTAGGACCCACCCCCCCCCCCCTGGTCACAAATTAAGTGTTAATATGTATTTTTCCTTAGCTCAAACTGGCCGGTAAATTTAATTTTTTCCATTTTAAAAACCTCATTTCTTCTCAAAATAATAATCTTTATCTCTAATTTTTCCACAAGTATTTGTGAAAATTCCAGCTCTTATTTCCTAATTGATAATGTAAAGAACAGATAGCATTTTAACATATACTAAACATTAAAAACAGTGTTTTTAGACTAAATTTGCCGATAGGAATTTTTAATGACAATGTCTTTGTTTTTGTCAAGGATTTCTCAAAAATCATTATCTTAGATAGATTGAATAACGTCAATTAAACATACTTATTTGGACTGTGTGCATTGAACCAGAATTTCACTAGCCCCACATTGAACGTGATTTGAGGGGCATTTGAACAAGAAGAAAAAATATTTTGCCAACTGTGACACACAAGCCCCTCAAATTAAGTATCCCATGGAGCAAGTGATGAACTATTTTTTAATCTATTCCTACTCACATCCAAACGGTACATCCATTTAAATGAAACTATGAATAGTCACCGTAATGCTCAATTCCAATGTCTGAGATGATCGGGTTTTTAATTGTAATGCAATAAAATTATTTTAGTATAGTCTAGCATTACCATAGTGACACTGTATAACACAAATTTCGGATCCGCTATTTATAACAGAGTTTGTGATTTTCTATATTTTGAAGGACATCGTAGCAAAATTAACCGTACAACAACTCCCCCATGATAGCCTGTACACTGTAAAAATACAGTGAATCTTTCACAAATTAGTAGAATAAATAAAAATAATAAAAATGTACTTGTAATTTTGGAAAGACGTCAATACTGTAAAATTTTATGTACCAATTTTCAGGTCAGTGCTTTTTATTGTTCTCTAATCAAATTACACAATTCCAGGTAAACTACAATAAAATATATCTGTTTGAGTTCTGTCACAAATCTTGCGGACGCCTAGGTCAGAAACACCCTCCTAACACAACTAATGAACACCATGTGCACAATGATCTGAATTTAATATACTAACACCGATTCTTGTATTTTAATCAAATTGATTGGTTCAAGAATTTGAATGTTCCAAATCATAATTACACGCGCAATAATGATACAAACTCAATGTCCTTATATAATTACAAATCTCCAATCAGGACGTTGTGATTAATCAGGGGGGAAAGGGAACGCCCGATGTTCGATCACTAGTTGGATTTTGGTGGTTGTTGCCAGGCTCCTTTGAAGCTCTATGGAAAAAAGCCCTAAATGGGCATTAATATGCCTGATTGATTCCTCCAATGTTAACCACATCTTGCTCAAATATTCTTTCCAAGACCTGATTGTCCATAGTTGATGCATTTTTTCGTGAAGTTTACGTACAAGGATTCGTTTTAATGGGTGGGGCCCCTTTCCAGTAAACTGTTTTGGCGGCACAGGTATAACAGAAAAATGACCGTATCATGCGCCTTTAACACCATAAATTTATATACATGAGACCTAAGCGCAAGAAGTACTAAGAAGTCCCATATTATTGATGTTTTTTGAGTTACAAAAGTCCTTCCAAATTTTTTAAAAATCAATTGTAGGTGGATCCAGAGGATTGAACTCTTCAACCGATTTCTCCGATGCTTTCGGATGTAAAATGGTTGGTACGCATCGAAAACCCTTCTTGCTTCATTCGTTGTTCCCCCCTCGTAGTATTGTAGGTCACACATGGAGAGAACCTAATGTAAAGGGACACGAAGAGACTTTTTGAGAATAGCATTTTTCTAAATTGACCCGCTTGTAGAACACCAATCAAGGACGAAGGTTACTTGAACAAGCAGGTAGAAAAGACCTGAACCTGTCTGCTGCCATATAGAGAAACGTGTTTTGGACTTTGCACTAAATAATAAATCATCTGTTAATTACTAAAGACGGCGTTTTCGGCTGATTCACTTCGGGTGTGATTTAACGTTTGCAAGCATCTAGAGTATACCATAAGAATACCTGGTTTCGAAAGCAATTAGAGGCGTAGAGGAGGGGGAATGGAGAGGAGAATTGGGCAGGGGAGGGAGAGGAGGGAGGGAGGGAGGGAGGGAGGCGAATGGGAGGGGAATGGGATGTAAGGAAAAAAAAGGGGAAGGGAGGGAGGTAGGGAGAACTCCACCTTTCCTTGGTCCCATCCCTGGTCTTTGTCATTGTCTTGGCTCTTGTTATTCCTTTTCTTTCTTGTCCACTTTCGCTTTTTTTTTTTCCTTTCCTTGTCCCTTCTTTCTTTCATTTTCTTTTTTCCCTGTTTTCTTTCCTCTTTCCCTTTTTCTCTTTCCTCTTCCTTTCCTGCTCCTCTTGTTTCTTTGTCCCCCTCCTTCCCTCCCCCTTTCCCCCCTCTCCCTCGCCCGAGTTCCCGCTGCCCTATCCCCCTTCGCCCGTCGTATCGCTCTCCCGTCCCCTCCCTCTTCCCTTCCCGTGTTCTTGCCTATCAGTCCTATGCCTCCTCTCCCTTCGCCCTCACCCCTTCCCCCGTCCCTCTCCCTCCCTTCATCTTCCCTCCTTTCCTATTCCTTCCTCCCGTCTACCGCTCCCCATCCCTTCCCTCCCCTCCCCGTAAGGAAACCTCCCTTCCTTGTCTTTTTCTTATTCTTTCTTATTTTTTTTATTTATCTATATAATAAAGGCAGTTGGATTTTGTTCATCCATTCATTCTTTCATTCACATCATTCATTCATATCTCTGGAAATGAATTTAAATAATATTTAACCAGGAGACTGCTGGTCTGTTTGTCAGATCAAGAATACAGTGGGCAGAACATGGGTGAAAAGAGTACTAAAATAATTTTTCAATTTAGAATCGCTCCTCTGAAATAGAGAGTCATTCGGAGTCGTGTTCAGGATAATGGCACCCTTTAAACTGATTTTCCAGGTGAAATTTTAAAGGAACTGCAAAATGTTCGATAAATCTTTCTCCTTCCCATTTTCTACAAAACTACAGCATCACAGGCTGCATGTGCCTCTTTTTTGCATCAAGCTTGATATTCCTCAGTCTCAGAAGAAAGTGAATGATTCTGAAAGGCGGAGCTGCTTGTAATTTGAAATTATGTGCCACAATAAATTTCCTGGCTTGGATGGGTTTTCCATAAGGGTGGACCCACTTTAGCCTGACCCAAGCTGACCCCTTTAATTGTACTCTTATCTTACAATTACGCTTTTTTAGTAGGATTTCCCCGTGTTTTACAGTTGGACGTGCTCGTTTCATCAAACCCGCTCATCAGATAACGGTAATAATAGGTTGGGCCCCCCCCCCCCGGTGTGAAAGCATATAATAGTGCCGGTAGGAGGGCCATAGTTCCGGGGCTCCATAGACGATAACGGAATAAGCGTGAAACTAATGTTGCTTAAAGAGTCAAAACTTAATTCGATTTGCCCCTATTGTTCCCATGGTTCCCTGACTATGAGTACGGGGGCCGGACAATGGTTACTCTCAACAACATCAAAACAACCGGCCATTTACACGAAATTGTACAACAGTTTCACCCGCTTTTTTGGTCAAAGGCTCACTGCACACCCTCACGCTGGGATACTATTTTGGAAGTGCATGTATATTCGCTGATGTAGGGCACGTTAGAATAAGACCGTGCCAGGTCAACTGGCTCACGCTAACTTTGGGTCGAGCCACTGATCACATTGATCACAATACAAATCCTATGGCAAATCTTAATTCGGAACAGGTGCATGAGCCAAGGCGTGAGCCAGTAACCAATGGATACTAACGTGCACTACATCAGCGAATATGATGAAACTTTGTGTGTGAGTTGAAGGTTACGATTTTTAAAGGAATTTAATTAAGTACTGAAATCAAATATTTAAAAGAGTAACGTTTACTAATCGACACTGTGGGCTAATTCACGAACGCTAGGGCCTATGCTGTTTAGAGCAGTCATGCCTGGAATGACATGAGGAATGCATCATCATGCATGCTGACGGCGGTGGGCTGACTGCACATGTGACATTCTTGTATTGGCACCCGCTCGGCCTCACATTCCCGTACTTCCCTTTTTTCTACTAATAAACACTCGGTATGGCAATATTTTAAAGGGGGAATGGCCGGATTTTTTGTTTTTTTTTTAAAGAGACATGAGGAGATTTCCAGAAAGAAGCGCTCCCAATTTTTTCTCGAACCTAGGTTTTTTACATATTTGGAAATGCTTACCAGTGTTATTAGATCACACCTGAAGTGAATAAGCCGAATACGCAGCGTCTGTATGAAGAAGATGATGAGTTAGTAGTTTCTGTCGTGCACGACGAAGTCAAAGCATGGTTTTCTATGGGGCACGATACGATAGCAGGCTTAGTTCAAAAAACAAGGTTTGCGGTTTTCTTTTGCAATGTTTGTCCAATAAACCTTTGAAACGTTCTCGGTAGGTGGGTCTACAACCGATCCAGTGAAATTGAGGGAGAAATTCATAATTTCCTAAAAAAAATCTCCTCCTGTCACTTTAAGGATATGAAGTTTTCATCTTGACAGATTGGCCTTCACTCCAAACCCCATCAGTAAAGTTTCGCGCCGATATTGCAATCGCGCGAGAGCTAAAAACGTGATTTTATAAGCCCCGTGGAGTACTGTGTAAAAATTAATATTGGTCGACCAAATTGGGGCACATTTCGCTCATAACTTCCAAACCAAACATCTTTCGATCTAAATTTCACCGGGTAAAGGAGACAAAAAGTAGCTTTCTTCTGATACTTACGGTAAAAGGGGCTCGGGGACGAGGCTATTAGCGATCGGGCATGGACCTTTAATGATTGCATGCAGTGTGAGTATTGTGTTGCTATGCAAAACTAGCATGACCAACGCACATCCATGGCTTGTATGACTACTACTTGAAAGAAGTCTACTGCAATTGTGCAAGTAGCACACATAGCTTATTTAACCGGAGGGAATGGTGGTTGGGGGAATACCCGGGCGGGGGTCCGTGGGGACCCCCTTCATTGGGAATCTATCAAATTTGACAGACAGGCATACATACTTGTGTGACTTTTTTTAAATTTAAATAGACACGAATTAGCAAAATTTAGACACACAAGTCATCGGAGTAAAAGACTACATATAAAGAAATTGAGTCACACAAGTATACCTCAGTTTTATATATATAGCACTAGCACAGAAAGACAGAAAAGTGATTACTAAGTCTCTGCCAGAACAAATTTAGGCGAGACAAAATCAGAACTCAAGACTGATGCATGGCGGCGCCAGGAGGGGAAGGGAATATTTTTCTTCCTCCCACCTCTCCTCCGACCAGAAGAAAAATGGATTTTTCACAAAAAATCAGCGATTTTGGCCAAAAATCACCAAATGTTGGTATAAACCAGCTATTTTGGGTCAAAATGTGTTAAAACCTCCGATTTTTAAATATCCACCCCTAAATTCCTATGCCCTAAACATTCACTTTCCCCTGTTCCTCCTCCCCCCCCCCCAAAAAAAAAGAATCTGGCCGACCATGTTTGAGAACACCCTTTTTACGCCCGTCTCAAAGTTGAGAATTTCCTTTTATTGTATCAACGTTGCGGAAAAAAGCAAAGGCATTGCGCGCGACGGATCCATGGGATTCATCAGCTGCTTTCGTATGGCGTATAACATATACGGCCCATCCTAAGGCTGTTTCCAGGGCTCACTGCATCTAACTAAATAATAAATCTATATGCCCGTACGTACGCTACCTTAACCAACTCATTGTATATACAAAAGCTGCCGCTGTAGCTTCGTCTGAGGGACTCAGGCTATGCTACCATCCAGTGGCGTAACGGCTTGACAATCTGAGGGGGAAAATTCCCAGTCTGGGAAATTTTCCCTCTTAGGGGGTCAAAAGGCCAATTTTTCCCGGTCAGAGGGCTAAAAACGCTGATTTAGCATGATTTTTGCAAATTTTTTCCCGGCCAAAGTCATCGGGGGGGGGGGGGGCAAACCTGCCCCCCCCCCAATTAAAAAATCCCCCCCCCCCCGCCTGTTACGCCACTGCTACCATCTCTTCGCGCCAATTGGTGTGCAAAAACCGAAATTTATTTTCTGATAATGATCGTGACAGAGCCTAATTATTTGAGGTGTGAAATTCACTGATATTGCGATCACTGACACATTTCATTTCTTTGTATACTGTTGTAGCTTTTCAGTACCTTTTTCAAGTTACAGGAGTTTTGCAATCGTGAAAAAAGGGTGTCAGAAAAAAAGTGTGTCATGTGTATCAGAAAAAGTTGGTCACCTTATGGAAACATCCGACTTGGATGTCTTTCCAGTTGAATTTTACATAGTGTTTTCCATGATATACCTTACTTATTAATTTCTTCCTTAAATTTTTTCTTTTGAACAAGGAATTTTGTCCCCCTCTCAAAGAAATGTTGTGATCACTCTGTTCCTAAAAAGAATCGTGACCCTACTTATGTAAAAAAATAAAAGTTTTTAAAGTTTTTTAAACCATTTCTTTTTTCACAACTGATTATAACCATGGCTCAACGTCTTAAACTTGTTCTTAATGATCTTATTCATAGATCAAAATTAGCTTTATGAAAGGGCGTAGTATTGGTTGTAACATTCGTACTATCATTGATGTGATTGAACATGCTGATATTAAGGATATTCCAGGATCCATAGTTTTTTAAAGACATTGAAAAGGCCTTTGACAGTGTTGAGCATAATTTTTTTATTTGATGTCCTTAAGCCGCTTCAATTTAGGTGATAACTTTATTCAGTGGTCAAAACAGGAAGAGTTACGTTATTAATATGGGTTTTCTTAGTAGGCCTATCGACATGTCTCGTGGAAATTCCATGGCTGCCTGTTCGCCTTTTCTGTTCCTTTTTGCCATTGAAACCTTGGCTTATTTCAGTTCGCAGTAATGATAAAATTAAAGGGCTCAAGGTGGGCGACTTTGAAAGGAACATTAATTTGTTTTGCTGATGATACAACATGTTTCCACATGGGGATTTGGAGTCGTTCGAAACCCTTTTCAGTACACTTGATAAATTTGCCTCTTTTTCAGGTTGTAAGATAAAACCTTCAAAAATCTGAGGCGCACATTTCAATTGGCAGCTCTAAGGGTCTGTATTTCACCCTTTGAAGAAAGTGGGCTGAAATGGAGATACAACACTTTTAAAACTCTGGTGGAAAATTTTTTTTGTTGCCACCCCCCATTTCTCTCTCAATACTAATGCTCTTTTTGACCTCAATTTCTTCCTAAACCTCATCAAATTGAGAATACCCTTAACTGTTGGAGAATTAGAAATTTATCGCTTCGGGTCAAAGTTACTGTGATTAATCCTGTTCCAGCCAAAACTTTTGTACCTTTTTTCTGTTCTGTTACATTCCCAAAAGTTTTTTTTTCAAGAAGATAAATGGTCTTTTTTATAATTTATTGGAATTGTGGAGTTAGCGGTTCCTTTTAATGTTATGAATGATTGTGGGTCGTCGGATGATTGACCCACTTCTGTTCTTTCAAGCTCAAAAACTTACGTGGGTTAAACAGCTGATTGACCCCGACTACTCTAATTTTTGGAAATCGCTTGAATTATCTATTTTGGAACATTTTCATCCAGATTGGACGATCTTGTTGAGGTCCACTGCTCAAGATTCTGTTTTGAATAACTTATCTAATTTTCAATTAATTGAAGGCATTAAATGGTAGTATTTATACAAAGGCAAAATTAAGGACATTTAAAATTGTTTGATTTTATCTCAGGACCCAATTTGGTGGAACAAAAATGTTCGGCTGAAAACAAAAAAAAAACAAGTTCTCCTCATATTACCCATTTGAGGATTTCATATATCTGTGACCTTTAGGCAATAATTTGTCAAACCATTTGAATCTCTTGGTATTGAATTTGAGTTTCCCCATCCACCGATCGATTTGAAAGAAAGGAAAATACCAATTCTTTAATTAATAGTATTAGTTGGGATTTGTTTGAGAACCCCAATGATATACAGGCTATGTATTTAATATCATTACCCCAAAGGGAAGCAGAAAAAGTTCCCAAACATGTCTATTGCATTCTAAGGAATCGGGCACCTGTTGAAGTTGAAAATAAATGGATTGGTTGTTTAAATATTTTGGAAGAGCCTGACTGGAAATTGTAACTTCAACTGTACCATTCCGACCCAACTGAGATCTTTTTATTTTAAAATTTTCCACGGGGCAATCTGCACAGAACAATTTCTTCACAAGATCGGGAGGATTGATTCACCAAACTGTTACTTCTGTAACAGTTGCCGATCAAGTTTTACAATGATTTCTGTAATGCTACCAAAGGGTCAGTTCCATTATGGGATGAATTATGTTTTTACCTTCAATAGTGTTACTAAGGAGTCTTTTGTGTTTTCCAAGTTTAAGAAATGTTTGGCGTCAGAGACACCTCCGAGCATGACACTTGTATTAATTCCCTCTTTTTATGTCTTAAATTTTATATTCACTGCAGATTTAAACAACATAACCTCAGTTTGTTGCATTTTTCAATTTGCTCAAATTGAAACCAAAACTTTGAATTAAAAATTGCTTGATGAAAGTAAGGGAAATTCGGCAGCATTTTAAGAAATGGAATATTGACCATGAAGCCTCATAGCTCTCCCTTTTTTGTTGATGGTCCTGTAAAATTTTGTAATGCCATGGCAATATCAACACGACCTGGGTGTGCGGTGTGATGTGTGTTATGGGTGGTGTGAGGATTGAGTGTCTTTGTCTTTTCGTTAGTCTTTTCGTCCTATTTTTCTGAGTTTGATACATAAAAACACACAAAGAGAAAAAAAAAAAACTTTTACGCGCGCGAAAAGCAGACATTTCGTGTTTTGCCTTTTCTCGCACCTTGCGCACTAAAATGTAATGGTTGTTTTAAGTTAAGAATAATGCTTATCCCTTTAAATCATCATTGCAGTGAGCGGGCATTATTACTGCATTATTAGAGAAATTTTGTACGTATAACTCACTTTTCCGATGCTAATCTGTGGATGCTTGGTTCGTCTGGTCCAAATGAGTAATACAAACATGCCATGAACTGTGGGAGCGACAACCGAAAAAGAAAAAAAAACCACGTTCCTTGAAAGCATTTCTCGGGAGATTGCACCCCATTGTCAGTTGTTCGAATCACAACTAACGTAATACACACCCTAGGGGAAAGGTTTTAGAAGTAGGAAAGGAAACTGGAGCACCCGGAGAAAATCGGCGAGGCCGAGTAAATGGACTTGGAAAAACCAAAAACGGAACATGAAATTCGCAGGCCTCGACACATGGATCAAAGGCAAAAGGAATTGTTCCATATTTATGTTGGAATTACCTACCTTCAGCAGAAGTAAAAACCATTTTTCCCCCACTATAAAATATAATAATACTTTTTATATTCCAATTTTAAATGGTTAAATGGGCAATTTGTAAACGGTTGCAAACAATTTGGAATCATTGAAAATGAATAAAAAATTTCCATCAATACTCAAAGTTTTTCTTTCTGAACAATATGCATTTGGATCAAGGGACACACACTATGCTCCAATGCCTCAACAAAAAACTGAGCTATTATCTAGACAAGTAATCCACTGGTAATTTCAAGACGAACAAAGACCTTCATATTCCCCTTTTTTTTATTTGGAACTGGCAGAGCTATTGTTACTGTCCGTGCAGTTGAATAGATTCCCAGGGCGTTACTAGACTTGGTTATCCCCGCCAGTTTGTGGGTAGGAACGTTTTTCAACATAGAAGTCCTCAAGTAGCCCAATGAGGTTAATTGCCTTTGTTCCTCATGCCAACTTGTAAGGAATTTGTGCAGGTAGCGAAAGGAACGGAATCCAATGGCAAAACTCTTTGTGTACGTTTGGGACCTCGTATATATGAAAACGTCTACCCCAGTTTGTTGGATTGGTGCCTTACCGAACCCCCAGGTCGCGAGAAAATAAAACTTGAGGTTCTACGTTGAGGTTCCAATAATTTGACATGTCCATATTTCCATCATTTATTGACAAAAAAAACACTAATGTGAAACAAAACTCCACGGGAAAAAATTACTTACTTACTTGGTAAGGCTGGTGACCTAAATTTTTTGTTCAGAACCAAGAAATCCCTAACTTATGCGGGAACCTAAATTGTTTCATTCACTTTAACCACCAGGTAATTTTAGAAAGATACAAAAGAAGGGGTTCGTCTATCACCTCTGCTTAACACACACTGTACCATTGTAACAATAAATGTTTTTACGTCTTGTCCATTTTACTCCTTTAAATTTTACGTTTTGTTTTTCTTCTGGCTTCACACAAGAGAATGTTAGTTCACAGTCTGCCAAACAACCTTTCATTTCTGATGGTTTTTTATCGTCAATCTTTGTTTCCCTTTTTTCGGAAAAACATGATGAAATATATGGTCTAAGTTTATTGAACGCACAGTAGAAGCCTAATATTATTTATTCTCGTGAAAGAAGGACGAATATCTTTGTGCTTTACCACTTAACGAAAAAAAAAAAAGCTCGATCTTAATCTGGTAATGAGCAACCTGTAAATCCTTTTTTATAAAAAATTATAATCTGGAAGTACAAGGCCATGGTTATAGTTATTTACCAATACATTGGAAAAGTAATTTGTTATTAGCTTTTTTTTTTAAATAATTCCTCCTGCATACCGACGGGATTTAACTGGATATCACCAGTGCTAATTATTTGCTCGAGTCAAAGCTGCCTGAATGTTACATCTACTGATCACTGAATATTTATGAACAAGAAATTGTGTGACATTTTAATTCCCATTTTCCATCAGAAATATGGTGCCAACTTTTTGCCCACTTGAACAAACACCCCCGAGGTTAATTGAAAGGTTAATAAATTAGACCAATATTACTGCAAACAGAAATCAATTACTGCTCAATTACTTACTTCCACCTCGATATGCGTAACCAAAATCCTTATCAGAGCATCTTTTCCTCCTCGCTTTGTTCCCATGGAGTAAGTGACGTGAGGCGCTGGAAGCCCGGTTCGTTTGCGGCAAACACGGACCCGACCCCCTTAATTTCCCCTTATATTTAATGATGGGGCATCAGAGATAATAACAAGTCTGAACAAAAGTTTGTAAACATGAAAAAAAACCTTACCTCGATTCATAACCCTTTGACATCGTGGAGGATCCTTCTAAATAGTGTGGGCAATTTGTAGGTGGATCAAGAAGAGGATTTGGAACTCTCAACAACCTGATTTTCTCTTTTCTCCGATGCTTTTCGGATGGTAAAAAATGGTTTGGGTACCCAGCTGAAACCCCTTCTTTTCTTGGCTTGCATTCGTTGTCCGCTCGTAGTAAGTATTGTAGGGTCAACACTGGAAGAAGAAACCTAATGTTAAAGGGAACACGAAGCACTTTTTTGAGAATAGCATTTTTTCGAAAGTTTCCGCTTTGTAGAACAAAACCCATCAAGGACTGAAGGTTTTATTGAAACTAATCTGTAAGAAAGACCTGAAACCTATTCCTGCCTCTGCCATATAGTATAAACGGTGTTTTGGGGATGTTGCCACTAAAATAAAAATCACTCTGTTTATTTTTACATAAGACGGAGCGCGTTTTTTCGGGCTTTATCACCTTCGGGTGTGGATGTTTAACGTTTGCAAGCACTAGAGTATACTCATAAGACTAACCCTGGTTCGAAAAGCAATTAGAAGGCGTGGAGGGGAGGGGGAATGGAGAGGAGAATGGGCAGGGAGTGAGAGGGAGGAGGGAGGGAGGTAGGGACAGGCGAATGGGGAGGGGGAAATAGGGAGGGAAGGGAAAAGGAAGGGATGGAGGGTAGGGATAACAAGTAGGGAAGGGGGTCCCTTTTTCTTTTTCCTTTCTGTCCCCTTTCGGTCCTTTTCATTTTTCTTTGCCCCCGTTTTTCGCCCTTTCCCTTTCCTTTTGCTGTCGCGTTGCCTTTGTCGCGCTCGTGTTCGGGTCTTGTCGCCCCACCCCTTGGGTCCTGGTCCTTTCCGGTTCCGGGCCTCTGCCCGTCGTCCTTGCGCCCGTTGCCGGTGCCCTCCTTTGCTCCCCCTCCCCATTTTCCTCCCTTCTCACGCCTGCCCTCACCCCTTCCCCCACTCCCCTCTCCCCCTTCCCCCCTCCTCCCTATCCTCCCTTCCCTTTTCCCGTCCCTCCCAAGTCCTTCCTCTTCCCTTGTCCCTCCCCCTTCCCCCTCCACCTCCTCCCTTCCCAGTTATCCTCCCTGCCTTTTCCTCCATGCCCTCACTGCCTCCTACCCCCCGTCGCTCCCTCCCACCAGCTGTAGAGGAGATGAATGTCCCCTCCCCCTTCCCCATCCCCATCCCCCCCCTCCTTTTCCTTTCCTTGTCTTTTTTTCCTGCTGTTTTTTCTTTTTTCCTTTCCCTTCTTTCCCTGGCGGGATTTGGTGGGTGTGGAGGGAGCTAGATATAAAGGCCCAAGGGGGGAGGTAGCGGGGCAGTCCATGCAGGGCGGGCCAGAGAGCAGTCAGATCAGCCCCCGGGAAAAGGAAAGTAAAGAGAGGGGAACCAGGAACTGCGGGGCGGGGGGGCAAAAATCAAGAATAAAGTGGGCAGAACAGGGTGTAAAAGAGACTCCTTATTTTTTTTGGCAATTTTTATAGAAGCGCTCCCCTCTGAAAAAAAGAAGTCATATTCGGAAGTCCGGTGTTCAGGTAATGGCCCCTTTAAAAAAAAAACTGATCCAGGGTGAAAATTTTTAAAGGAACTGGCAAAAATGTCCAGAAAATCTTTTTTCTTCCCTTTCCCATTTTTACGACAGCCATCAAATCAGGCTGCATGTTTCCTCTTTTTGCATCAGACGTGTTGATTTCCTCCAAGGTTTCCAAAGAAAGTACAAATGAATTCGGAAAATGGCAGATGCTGGCTTGTACATATTTTTGAAAATGTAAATATGTGCCAACAATAAATTTCCTGGCTTGGATGGGGGTTTTCCCATAAGGTGCCCACTTTAGCTGACCCACTTTAAAAATTGTACTCTTTATCTTTACAATGAAACGGGCTTTTTTAGTAGGGATTTCCCTTCCCCCCGGTTTTTTTACCGGTGTTGTTTGCTCGTTCAATCAAAGCGCCGCCGCTCAAATACTGTAAATAATAGGTGTTGGCTGGCCCCGTGTGAAAGCAACTAGTCCCTGTTATAAGGAAAAGCCCATAGTCCCGGGGGCTCAATAGACGAAAACGGAATACAGCGTGAACTAATGTGCGTAAACAGTAGTCAACCTGAAATCTGATTTGCCCCTATTTGTTTCCACCATTGGTTTTCCCGGACTTTATTACGCCGGACCCAAAAAATGGGTTACTTTCTACAATAAAACACCGCCATTTCAGCCATGAAATTTGTACACAGTTTCACCCAGTCACACATCACACCTCCATCACACCCCTCTGGTTCAAAGGCTCCTGTGCACCAACCTCGTCACGGCTGTTTATACGTAATTTTGGAAGTGTGCCATGTATTCGCTGATTAGAGCACTTTAATAGACCGTTGCCAAGGGTCAACTGCTCACGCTAACCTTTGGGTTCGAGCCACTGATCAATTGATCACAATACACAATCCTAATGGCAAATCTGTAATATTCGGAACAAGGGAAGGTGCATGAGCCAAGGCCGTGAAGCCCTAACCAATGGCTACTAAACGTTCAAACTACTCACAGCCGATATATTATACTTTTGTTGGTGTTTTTTGAGTTGTGAATGTTTACGATTTTTAAAGGAAATTTAATTAAAGTACTTGAAATCAAATATTTAAAAAGAGTAACTTTTTAACTAATCGACACTGTATGGGCCTAATTCCACGAAAACGCCTAGGGCCTATGCTGTTTAGAGCAGTCATGCCTGACTGAACATGAATGAATGCATCCATCATGCATGCCCTGAGGGAAGGCGTGCCGGACTGCAACATGGTACATTCTTGTATTGGCAAACCCGCTCGGCCCTCACATTCCCCGTACTTCCATCTTCCGCTCCGTTGCACTCTCACTCTCTCTCTTCCCCGTTTTCTACGTAATAACCCTCGTTTATTGTCATTCAATTTTTAAATGTGTTGCCCGAATTTAACGCCGTATACCGTGAGTATAATATTCCATAAAGGAAAGCGCTCCCACTTGTTTCTCTTTCTCGAATCTTGTTCTAGGTTTTTTTACATATATTGGGAATGCCTGCCAATGTATAGATCACAACTGGAAGTGCATAAGCCGAATACGCCGTCTGTTATGTAAACTAAGAATTGAGGATTTAGTCGTTTCGGTAGTGCAGAACAGAAAGTCAAAGCATGGTTTTCATAGGGGCCAAAACGATTACGATAGCAGGCTTAGTTCAAAACAAGTTTGCGTTTTCCTTCTTTTTGCACTGTTTGTCCCAATAAACCCTTGCAAAACAAACGTTCTCGGTAGGGTGGTCTACAACCGATCCGTGAAATTTGAGAGAAATTCATAATTTCCCTAAAAAAACAAATCTCCTCCTGTCCCAAACTTAAGGATAGGAAGTGTTTTCACTTGACAGTTGGGCCCCTTCAACTGAACTCCACAAAACCCATCATTAAATTTTCGCATGACCGCCGATATTGCCCCAATCGCGCGAGAGCTACAAAAACCGTTATTTTTAAATAAGCCCCGTGTAAGTACTGTGTAAAAATAATATTGGTCGTACCAAATTGGGCACTAACATTTTTCGCTCAATAGAGCTTCCAAACCAAACCTCCTTTCGATCTAAGAATTTCACAGGGTACATGAGAAAAATAGTAAAGCTTTGCGCTTCTGAACTACTTTTACTTTCTTCTCCGGTAAAATCTGGGCTTCTCTTTCTTGGGGACGAGCTATTACGAAATCGGCCATGAGAACCTTTAATATTTGCATGCAGGTGTGAGTCATTGTTTTGCTTCATTGTCAAAATAAAGCATGAAACACCCACTCAACAATCCAATGAGCTTTTAAAATACTAACTCACTTGAAAGAATTCACCCTGCAATTGTGCAAGTAGCAAACCTAAGCTTTTATTTTAACCGGGGGAAATGGTGGTGGTGGGTACGGAATACCCTGCGGGGGTCCCTGTTCTAGTTGCTATCTCCCCTTGTCATCTTGTATAGGTGGAATCCCTCAATCAATTTGTTGACAGACATGGCATACATACTTGGGGTGTGACTTTTTTTTAATTTAAAATTATAGACACGCGCAAGTAGCAAATTTTATACAACACAAGTCATGACGGATACAGCACATACAATAAGAAAAGAAATTGAGTCAACACAAGTTAATCCTCAGTTTTTATATAATATAGCAACTTAGCACATGGAGACAGAAGAAAATGAAATTACTAATCCCTGCCAGAAAACAAATTTTTTTAATAGTTAGGGCGAGAACAAAAATTCAAACTCAAGACCTGATGCTATGGCGGGCCGCCAGCGGGGAAGGACAAATATTTTCTTCCCCCCCCCCCCCCGCCTCCGACCGAAGAAAAAAAAAATGGGATTTTTTTTCCAACAAAAAAATCAGCGATTTTTTGCCAAAATTTCACCAAATGTTGGTAGAAAAACCACCATTTTTTTTTTTTTTTTTTTTTTTTTTAATGTTTTCACTTTTTTTTAAGTTCCCCCCCCCCCCCAATTGTTTCCCTTCTGTCCCCAAACCATTTTCAAACTTTTCCCCCCCCCTGTTCCTTCCTCCTTTCCTTTCCCTCCTCCCCCCCCCCAAAAAAAAAAACGAGTCTGTGTCGCCGCCACTGTTTTGATGAACACCTTTGTTGAACTCCGTACAAATTGAGAATCTTCTTTTATATTTGATACAAACCGGTGTTTTTTGGAAAAAAGCAAGGCTATTTGCGCGCGACGGGATTCCATGGGAATTTCATCAGCTGCTTTTCCGATGGCCCGTATAACATTATACGGGGGCCCCTCCCTAGCTTGTCAGGGCTCACTGCCTCAACTAATTAAGAAATCTATATGCCCGTACGTGTACGCCTAACCTTAACCACTCATTGTATATTCAAAATCTGCCGCTGTTAGCTTCCGTCCTGAGGGACTCAGGACTCGCTACCTCCAAGTTGGCGTAACGGGCTGCCCAAGTCTGAGAAGGGGGGCAAAATTCCCATCTTTTGGGAAATGTTTTCCTCTCTTAGGGGTCAAAAGGCAAAAGGCCAATTTTTTTTCCTTTTTTTTTTTCTTTTTTTTCTTTTTTTTTGTCTTTCCCTTTTTTTTTTTTTTATTTTTTTTTTCTTTCATTTTTGTTTTTTTTTAAAAAAAACTTTGTTATTTTTTTTTTTTTTATTTTTCTCTTCTTTTCCCGGTCAGAGGGCCTAAAAACGGGCCTTGATTAATTTAAGCAATGATTTTTGCAATTTTTTTTTCCCCGCCAAAGGTCCATCGTGGGGGGGGGGGCAAACCCTGACCCCCCCTCCCCCCCCCCCCCCCCCTCCCTTTTACGGCAGCCACTGCTCCCATCTTCTTTTCCGCGCGCCATTTGTGTGCAACAACGAATTATGTGCTGAATAATGAATCGTGGACAGAGCCTAATTATTTGAGTGTTGTTAAATTCCCACTGAATTTTGCCGACACTGACACATTTTCATTTCATTTCCTTTTGTATAAACTGTTTTTTTGTACGTTTCAAGTACCTTTTTTCAAGTTACAGGAGTTTTTTTTGCAATCGTGAAAAAGTTTGTCTCATAAAAAAAGGTGTGTCCCAGTGTTATTCAGAAACAGTTTTTGGTCAACCTTATATGGAAACATCCGACTTTGGATGTCTTTTGCCAGTGTGAAATTTTAACATAGGTTTTTTTTTTTCCATGATCACCTTACTTTATCAATTTCCTTTGTCTTCCTAAAATGTTTCTTTTGTGAACAAGGAATTTTTTGTCCCCCCTCTCAAAGCAATTTTGGGACACCTTCTGTACCTTAAAAAGAAATCGTGACCCTACAGTAATGTTAAAAATTAATCGTCGCCTATTTCATTTTTGACAACTGATTATAAACTTATTGTGAAACCATGGCTCAACCCGTATCTTAAAAACTATTGTTTCTTGAAATGATCTTATCTGAAGGATCAAAAATGGCTTTATTGAAGGGCGTAAGTATTGGGTTTGTAACATTTTCGTGTACGTGACTATCATTGATGTGATTGAACATGCTGATATTCATTAGTATTTCCAGGATCCATAGTTTGTTTTTTTTTAAAAGACATTGAAAAGGGCCTTTGACAGTGTTTGAGCATAATTTTTTTTATTGATGCCCTTAAAGCCGCTTTCAATTTAAGGTTATAAACTTTAATTCAGGTGGATCAAAACAGGAAGAAAGGGTTTACGTTTTTAAAAAGGGGTTTTCTTAGTAGGGGGCTATATCGACATGTTCGTGGGAATTTTCCCATGGCTGCCCGGTGGCGCCCCTTTTCTGTTCCTTTTTGCCATTGAAACCTTGGCCTTATTGCAGCCCCGTTTTCGCAGTATGAATAAAATTAAAGGCTCAAGGTGGTCCGGACTTTGAAAAGGAAAATTAATTTGTTTGCTTGATGATTTACAACATGTTTTCCTTACATGGGGATTTTGGAGTCGTTTCGAAACCCTTTTCCCAGTACAACACCTTTGAATAATTTGCCCCCTCTTTTTTTTTCAAGGGTGTAAGATAAACCTTCCTTTTTCAAAATCTCTGAGGCCATTCACATAGCAGCTCTAAAATGGTCTGATTTTCAATTCAATCATTTGAAGAAGCTTTGGGGGCTTTGAAATGTAGATACACACACTTTTTTAAAACTTTGGGAATTCATTTCCCCTCTCACTACTAATAATACTCTCTTTTTTTTGACCGAAATTTTTCATTCCTAAAACCCTCAAATCACATTGAGAAATACCCTTTACTGTTGGGAATAGCAAAAATTTATATCGCTTTTGGGCCAAAGTTTACTTTGTGATTAATCACTTGTTCCAACCGCCAAAACTTTTTGTACCTTTTTCGACTCTGGTTACAATTCCAAAGTTTTTTTATTTTTTCAAGAAAGATAAATGGTCCTTTTTTATAAATTTTTAATTTGGAATGGGGAGTTTTTAAGCCGGGATGGTCCTTTTTGAATGATTAATGGATGAAAAGGGTATGGTCCTTCGAATGATTGACGCCCCCACTTCTGTGTTCTTTCATCAAGGACTCAAAAACTTACGTGGGGTTAAACATCTGATTGACCCCCGACTAACTCCTAAATTTTTGGAAATCGCTTTGAATTATCTAGTTTTTGGAACATTTTTTCATTCCAATTGGAACGATCTTGTTTTGAGGTCCAACTGCTCAAGAGTTTTCTGTTTTGAATACCTTTATCTATTTTCAATTAATTATTGAAGCATTAACATTGGTCAGTATTTAATACAAGAGGCAAAATTAAGACAAAATTAAAAATTAGTTTGATTTTTAAATATCTTCAGGACCCAATTTGGTTTGGAACAAAAATGTGCGGCCTTGAAAAACAAAAAAACCCGAAAGTTAACTTCTATTACCCCTATTGGGATTCATAATATTCTCTGCCTTTTAGGCCATAATTTTGTCAACAACCATTTGAATCTTCTTGGTATTGAATTTGATTTTTCCCCCATCACCGCTAGAAGAAAAGACAATTCTTTAATTAATTAATAGTAATTATTGGATTTGTTTTTGAGACTCCCAATGATTATACAGGCTAATGTATTTAATATCATTACCCCAAACTGGCAGCAGAAAAAGTTCCCAAACATTCAATCTAATTGCATTCCTAAGGAATCGGGCCACCTGTTTTGAAGTTGAAAAACAAAATAAATGATTGGTTGTTTTAACATATTTTTTGGAAGAGCCCCCCCGGCCTGACTGGAAATTGTAACTTTAAATGATACCATTCCCGACCAACCTGAGACCTTTTTTAATTTTTCAAAAAAATTTTTCCACGGGGGCAAATCTTGCACAAGAACCAATTTTTCCCTTCACAAGATCGGGGGATGATTCACCAAACTGTTACTTAACTTTCTCTGGTAACGAGTTCCCGAATCAATGTTACAACTTATTCTGTAATTTGTACCACAGGGGTCCTCCACTATGGGATGATTTATGTTTTTTTTTTACACAATAGTGTTTACTAAGGAGTCTTTTTGTGTTTTTTCCAAGTTTAAGAAATGTTTGGCGTCAGAGACACCTCCGAGCATGACACTGTAGTTAATTCCCCCTCTTTTTATGTCCTTAAAATTTTATATTCAAGGCGATTATAAAACAACAATACCGCTCCCCTCAGTTTTGTTGCATTTAATTTTTTTCCCAATTTGCCCCCTCAAATTGAAACGAAAACTTGAATCTAAAATTGCTGAAAGTAAGGGAAATTACGGCAAGCATTTTTAGGAAAGGACTATTTGGCCCTCAAAGCCCTCATAGCGTCTCCCCGCCCTTTTGTTTTCCTTTTTTGTTGATGGTCCCCCCTGTAAACTTTATTTGTAACCCAATGGCAAATATCAAGATTTTTTGGTTGGTGGTGGTTTTGGTGTGAGATGAGTTTGTCTTTTCCCTGTTCTCAGTCCTTTTTCGCGCTATTGTTTCCCTCCCTGAGTTTTTGAAATAATAAAACACACAACGAGAAAAAGAAAAAACTTTTACGACACACCGACAGAATTAACGCATACGCGCAGCCGAAAAAAAAGCAGTGAGTAACATTGTGTTTTTTGTGCCTTTTTCCCCTGCGCAACTTGCGCACTAAAATGTAATTGGTTTGTTTTAATTAGAAATAATGCTATTCACTATCCCCTTTAATTTAAAATAATCATCATTCAGTGAGCGGCCCTTATTACTGCATTATTAAAGAGAAATGTTGTAAGATAAACCACTTTCCGATGCTACATCTGTGGATGCTTTGGGTTCGTCGCCTCTGGTCCAAATGAGTAATACAAACATACCAGATGGGTATCTGATAAATCGGCTTGTCCCCAATCGGACCTTGATGAAAGGAATAGACCAAAAAGGAAAGAAATACCAAAAATACGAGTAATTTTCTGCTCGTAATTTTTATCCTCCAAATATCTTTTATAATTTTTGGCGTCAGAGATTAATAATAATAATACCTTAACGTGTCCAAAGTGTAATGTAATGTTTTTTGCTCCAACACCACGGCGTTATTTTTTTTTTTTAAATTTATGGTAAAATGTCCTTAGGGTTTTTTTTAAATAATTTGAACTTTGGAAATCCCCAAACCCTTGACCAACATTTCAACCTCTAAAGAAAGTCGAAAAATCAGGATCAAAATAGCCATAACACCCCTCATAACACATATACAACGGGCCAATGTGGCCGAAGTACGAGTCCCTTCATCACGAGTTGTGGTCTAAAACATGGCAGATTTCTGCATCCCTCATAGACACTCAAATCCCGGGGGGGGGGAACACAGTGGAAAAGGGTAGGTCCCCATAATTGCCGCCGAATGGGTCCCATTTTATTTTTCGACGCCTTACATGGGTCGTGTTTTCCACCAGGCTACTATAAGATGGGGTCACTTTTTTTGGGTAATTGCTACTAATAAATGGTGCCCATTTTTTTTTGCATTTTGTCGCATTTAACTATGAAAATGGGTCGATTTTTCTTCCGATTTTCGCTAAAGCACAATGAAAATTTTGATTTTCTGATTTTTGGGAAAAAGGTGACTAGGAAATTGCCGATTTTGCTAAGATTACCTTAATAAAAAGGGTGCGAAACTTTTTTCAAAAACAACTTTAGTAAAGGGTCGAATTTTTTCGGAACCACACCCTATATAAAACATGGTTCGTATTTTTTTTTTTTTTGTTTGTATAAGTTTATGGTCACTAATAACCATGGGTCCGAAATTTTTTTAACCCGGTTGGAGACGGCCACACCCCGTAACCCAAGTTTTGGCTCGAAGTACCAACCCCCCCCCCCCCCCCCCGGACTCAAAATGGCTCTCTTGGTCAGTAGGGTAAATCAATGTTACGTGTAAAGTGCCTATATATTGTTCCTTAACTAATTTTAGAGAAACTAACCTCGGAGTCCAGAAGTTTATGAAAGAAAAGCTGCCGGACATAACTCATTTTGGAGTCACAGGAACCTGTCAATCTATAGGCTTCTGATGAATATTAATCCCCAGTGCGTACCTATAGGAGCGGGGAGGAGGGCTGAGTATTCCCGTGGGCCCATTTTAGGGGAATCGGAAAACAAAAGACGAAATATTCATGGCAAAATCAGAGGCCATTTATTTTCCAGTTTTTCACCCTGTTTTTTTTTTTTTTTTAATTATATTCATTATCTTTCATACAAATTTAGCATTAATCAAACTATTTTTTTTAAACAACCCTTCTGTTTAAAAACGGTTAAAGATCTGTGTTCCACTTGTGGCATTGACAGCATCGCTTATTTTATTTACCGTTTCACAACTCCAAGCACCAGTACCAGGCTGGGTAGGCTTTACAGAAGTTCCTTCATTTGACACAGAACCAATGATTCCTGAGAAAACAAAGTAGTAAGAAATCAACGGTTCACAGTTAATAAATCCCCCCCCCCGACAAAGGTACATGTAAAATGTACAACATGCAAAATGTTTACACATTTAATGTGGCAAAAAAAAATAATCACACCAAAGTTAACCTTCTCCCCCTGAAATGACCTCATTTATTAAATTTGATGACGAAATTTTTAAAGGCCACCTTCGTGGTATTGGGATTTTTTTTGAGAGAAATCCCGGAGATAAAATCCGACGATGTCTAGTACAACACACGAATACCACAGACACTTCATTTTGGTGTCCAAAGTATACTATAATTCCGTCCATCTTTCGTTCCCATTTGCTACTTCAAACGAGTACTACAAACATGGGCTAAATTACTTTATAAGTGTTTTACATGTCAAATGTCAATTTTTCCCATAGGACACAGCGTTGAATGTTCCCTAATCTACACTGTGGATTGAAAATTGAACAGTTTGTGCTTTGAATGTGACTTTACAACATTAGAATTTTGACCTGTTTATATTGTGACTGCACATGTGACATTTTTTCTTGTAATTGGCACCCGCGCGGCCTCACATCCCGTACTCCGCTTTTCTACTAATAATCCCGGTATTGGCATTAAAAGGGGGAATGGGCCCGATTTTAAAGAGACATGAAGAGATTTTCCCGGAAGCAAAACCGCCCCCCAATTTTTCTCACAACCCCCCGGTTTTTTACATATTTGGAATGGCCTTTACCATGTATTTCGAATCAACAACCTGGAAAGTGAAAAATAGCCGCCGAATACGCTGTCCCCCTTTAATGTATTTAAAAGATGATGAATTAGTAGTTTTCTGTCGTGCACGACAAAAAGTCAAACCATGGTTTTCTATGGGCACGATTAACGAATAGCAGCAAGTCAAACAAAGGTTTGTGCGGTGTTTCTTTCTTTTTACACCTGTTTTGTTTTCCAATAAACCTTCAACGTTTCTCGGTAGTGGTCTACAAACCGATCCCAGTGGAATTTTTTGGGAGATAAATTCGTATCCTAAAAATCTCGCCTCCAGTTCCTTTTAAAAGAAACTAATTCCAAAAAGTATAACTTTCGGTGTTCAAGAAAAGCAAAAAAAAAACGGAAACATTTATTTCAAGGGAGTGTTGAGGATATCAAATAACCTATATCACAGGAAACATGGGATAGAAGTTTTAAAGAATAAAGTATTCACTTTGTACCTTTTTGGGGTAACTTTGCATACCAGTGGTACCGTCTTGGTATATAACTTTGTTCCTACCATTTTTATTTAAAAGGGCATTCTTTGGAATTTTATTGTCTCACTTAAAATGATTTGTAATCAAGAAAAAAAATAATTGCATTAAAATTGTCTGCAACCTGTGACGGTGAACAATATTTGGTTGTCATTGTGTCCTTTTAATGAAAACTATGAAAGGTAGAATTTTTTAACTCAATCCCATCTTCAAATAATGCCATGCAATAAGAAAAAGTGGGAAGGTAATGCATAATGTTATTTTATTACAAGTTAGATTAATGTTAGAAAGAAAGGATCAGATATTACTACCCTCACAAAGAGCAACTTGACAAATTTATAAGGCCCTGATTTTTTTTCAAAATCACATCTAAGGGAGCGTTTCTTGGCTTTCCCCTGACTTAACGCTGGCTGGCATCATACGACAGTGGGGGAATAACAAGTCCCCCTGCAAAACGCTTTTTGAAAATTCACTTCGAACGTGAAAGTTCTTTTGCAATAAACCTTTGCTTGGTTTGATCTACAGCAAGAATACTTGGTCCCTCTTCTCTCTCCCACTCCCAAAATTGCCAGATAGTAATCCTCTACCGCAAACTCGGCGATGCTGACAACCACAATGCATCCATTTGCAACGAGTTTAATGGGGATGATGGGACTTCCTACAGGACCTGGTTGCTGACAGGGCAGCTGCTAAACGATAGGCGGGAGTCCCGTGTAAGATGACCCAAAGATGTGGTAGGCCTCTCTTTTTTCCTAATGTACACATACTGTATCGCATCAATCATCCGAAGCACAATATTGCTCTACCACGATGTATGCTGATGATGTACAGCTCTTTTTGACATTTGATCCTAAGATTGATGGTGATGCCAAACATGCTGTCAAAGACTCTCTCTTTGTAATTGATGAAATCAGTGAGTGTATGCTGCTGTAACAAACACCAAATTGAATGATGTAAAAGACAGAATTTTTCAATCGCATGTTCATCCTATTACAACAATCGCCTCAAAGATCTTACCATCAGGGTCGTGACAGTGGATGTTCCCCATTCCTCGGCAATTCGAAACCTTGGTGTCGTTGGTTTGATCAGACAATGTCCTTGACTGAACATGTAAATGTCATCATTAAGTCTGTTAACTTCACCTTCGCAATATTTACCGGATCCGCCGCTTATCACATTGAGAGTTGTCATCATCCTCGTCCTTGTCACGTGATTTTATCTCGCATTGACTAATGCCAATTCACTTTGTATTGAATGTCGCCGAGATCGGAGTAAACTTCAAGAATTTTTGCAGATAGAGCAGCCAGGCTGGTGTTCAGATCTGATATACGAAAGGACACCCCCACACCACTCCTTAAAGACCCATTGGCTACCATTAGTGAGCGCGTTTCTTTAAGCTTATGCTTCTTACTTACAAGGGCATTTCCGGACAATTGACATCTTACTTGTCCGAATACCTCTCCTTGTATATTCCTGTCAGGCCAGGATTGCGTTCTGCAGATGACAATACGCTCCTCACTGTTCCCGTACAAAAAGGTCAGTGGTGACAGGCTTTCAGCAATTCGGCCCCTAGCCTATGGAACTCTTGCCTATCTCTGTTCGCCACAGTCCATTGTTACTTTTACGAAAGCGCGAAAATTTCATCTATTTCCTAAGAAGAGTGAGTGTGTGCTTAAATGTGTTTTTTTGTCTATTGCCTCCATGATATTTTAAATTATTTCACTGTTTTTTTTTTTTTTTTTTTTTTTTTTTTATTTTATGAGTTTTGATGTTACTACTTATCTCTATACACAACAGGTAGTTAAAGAGAACCATGTTTTTAAGGCTAAATAGTAATTACTCTCTACTTTGGTAAATCGCTTTGACCTTGTTTTGAGAGGCGCTATGATCAATGCGTTTGTATTGTATTGATTGTATATTTTATCCTGAGGTGATCGATCGAACAGCCTTGTTAAAATCTAGTTGCAAGAAGATGGAAGAGTAAGGCCGGCTCACCAGCGACGAATAGGGGGTACGGCAAGCCTATGGTAAGCTGCGAATTGCAATTTTGAACTTGTCGCCAATCATCGCGTGGACGTGAATTGTCGCTTACGAATCCGCTAGTGACCGCAGACTGAGACTAATAGCCGCATAACGGCAAAATTATTAGTCGTGTTCGTCGGCAATTTTCGGCATGTTTGAAAATTTTGTGAGCGGCAAAACAATGTTGCAATTTTTTTCATATTTTCGTTTCTTGACTTTTCCATGCCGTGCGATACCGTTAGTCGTTTGAGGGTCGTCACAATCTCTTTGCTAGTCGTTTTCAACGACCACTGACGGCAAAAACAACGCAAGTGACGTCCACATCTGGAACCCTGACGACACATTGTGGCAAGTAACGAAATTGAAACGATTTTGGTGCGACGAAGAATTGCGATTTTGGCCGGAGAGTGAAGGGTGATGACTTTGGATGGCATCCATTTCCCCCCCCCGGGTTCCCTTTGTCGTCTTGGTTGCCGCTGAAGGTCGTTCCCACCCGTCAGCAAATTGGTTTCCTCCCTCCCCCGGGTGGGCCGTCGCTTTGGCCGCACATGTGGGGTTTTGTCACGTTCGCGCTACCCGGTGGGGTCTTGCCCGCTACTAGGAAGAAGCCGGTGTGGCAGGAGATATAGTCCTCCGGCTCACATCCGGGAACAATGGGGAACAATAGGGCAATCGATTCAGTTGACTCTTCTCGCAAACATTAGTTTCACGTGTTATTCCGTTGTCGTCTATTATATGGAGCCCGGACTATGAAACCGGGCGGACTATGATTAGTTTCGCACCGGCCTTTACAGTGGGCATCATACTTTATATAAGTGCATGATTTGTTGGCACATCAAATCAATCAGCAGAAATTAAGAAGGGTCATCCACAGATAAGACGCTTTTGTTAAGAGCTATGTGCCAAGATACCCCATATTCTAACCTCAGAGCAAAGGAGGACAGAGTGGAAGTGGCCCAAATTTGCTTAGCAAGATGGAAACATTGTGACTAAAACGTTCAAAAGAGAATATAACAGGCGGATGAAGCTGAATGCCAAGTTTATACGATCTGCAAAATTCAGACCAGTTGGGGTTTAATAAAATACCCTGTATATAATCTTTTTGACGGATATGGTATTGTTGCAAAAATAAATCCACAGTGTTTCTCAAACTGTTTATAGGCTTTTGCCAGACGTCCTCGACGCGAAGATGCAATGTCGCCAATATTTCTGCATCATGACAATGCTTCAACTCATAGGTCTGCTCTTGGAAAAGATTTTGTTGAAGCAGTTGGCATTAATATCTTGCCTCGTCCCCTTTCAGTCCCCCGTGACCCCGATGTGATTCTAGCTGTTTCCAACTGAAAGCTGTACTTGCAGTACTCTCGATATGTTACCCCGAAGCGCCCTGGAAATGCGATTCATCATTGCCTGAGAGAGAGACACTACATTTGTTTGCAGGAGATGCTTTATTACCATCTATACTTATACGTATGAGGTCCCACAAACCCTTTGGATGAACCATTAGAAATTCTAAATAATTGCAAAAAAGTAATTCACTGGCACATTGCAATTTGGCCTTCAATGAACGAAAAGATCTATGCCCCCATTACATATACCTACAGATATAAAGCTAAATCATCGAAAAAAATAACCTATAGAATGAATATATTCTTAAACATTATTCTTTTAATTACTTTTCTCCGATTTGGGGGCGGCCATTTTGGAAACAAAAGCACCCTCAATCATTCGTGACCACACTGTGTTTTATTTAAACCATTTCTGGGTATCGCTTGGCCAAATTATCTAGAAATCCGAGCTATTAAATGGATTGGGTAAAACATATGCTTTTAATTAATTTTTCTATGATTTTGGAGGCCATTTTTGAAAAAAAAAAAAAACGCCCTCAGATCCATTCCTGTACCACACTGTTTTGTGTCTTAAAACAGTTCACTTGGCCAACCATTATCCAGAAACCCCCCTATATATGGTATTTTTGTAAACAATTCTCTTAAAAATTAATTTTCTATGATTTGGCGGGGCGGCCACTTTGGAAACAAAAGCACCCTCAATCATTCGTGAACCACAACTGTTTTATTTTAGAACAGTTCTAGAGATCACTTGGCCAAATTATCCAGAACCTGAACCCAGATTAAATGGTCAGTTGTGGTAAAACAATACGCTTTTATAATTGATTTTGGTCGCCATTTTTTTGAAAATGCTCCCTCAAGTCTAAAACGTTCATTGTGATGTCCTTGAACCATGAAAGTGAAAATCCAAAGTTGGGGCAAAATTTATTCGCAGTATACTGATAATTAGGATATCTGCGTGCCTGACAAGTAGCATTGAAGGCATATATAAATTAAAAAAGGTAATCCAGGTATTTTTAATCGAGAAATTCATCTCATATGCAACAAGTATTTTAGCAATAATATAAATAGAAAAGATTATTTGGGGGTTTTTTCAGTTATCACGTGGGTTCCTTTCTCTCTGCCATTCCTGATCCAAGAGTGGATGGGACGTTTCACATCGTTTCTTGACGTAATCCATTTCCGGTCCATAAAACTTGAACCGTTTTTTTTAAATCATAAATCCCTCATAAACTTCTTTTTGCCTCACACTCAGAGATTAAAGTTGCTATTTTTCAGTAGTATTAACTTTTAGATTTAGACAATTTGAGAATTAAATGTTTAGAAAAAGCCATCATCTAACTTTCAGAAACCCTCGCTTATTTTCCAATACTGATTTTTCAGGCATGATATGGTGAAATGCAATATTTGCTAAACCTTAAAAAACAACGGGTATGAACAACATAACAACATCTTGATTATTGTTATAATATGTTTTCGAAGATCGCATCACCAGGGGGTCCTACCTGTAGGTTTTTGTCCTACCGGCCAAGTCAGCGTTACATTCTATAGCAAGCTCATCTAGTTGAGTCTTTGGACCAATACCTGAAAGCATGCAATATCTAATAAAAAAGGTAAGGTCAGATTATAATAGGGTTATCTACGAAATGCATATGCATGACACAACCTAGAATTCCTGCGGAAAACACCTCCTCAATACTAACAACTACTTTCGTCGTCAAAATAATATTACACGAATGAATGTTTTTCTAAGTAGAGGCGTGAAAAGGTTGATTAAAAAACTGGTCAACAACAATCGCATTTTGATTGCAAATTCGGAGAAACCATTCATCAGCGGTGTTGAGCTGTGGTGCGACTGGTAGATTCCTTACCACTTCTGGACGTAGGTTGTGTCCTACAACTTGGTGTTGCCAGTAAGGAATCATAAATCTTTGAAAGTTTACGTCCCCCATGAACAAATTTTGCAAAGATTGCCTCAATGACGTTAGACAGTTGGAGAAGGTTTCACTGAACTTAGCTCGTTCGCGTAACCATCTATACGCTATACCTTCTACAATTCTAAGCTTACACCGACAGGTTTAGTTTTAAAGTCCGGGGTCCTCGAGCACAATCTATCATTCAAAAAGCGATCAATTCTGATTGAAAGAATTCGACAACATAATTTTACCATTGATATTCTGGAATCGGAACAACAGAGAATGAAAGAAAATTTACGATCAGAATTGCCGGTAGATAAATTCCAGGAAGTTGTTAGGTTTCCCAGAATGCACCGGTGGTAGAAATCTAACGAGTGAAGACCCGCCATATTGAAAAATTTCGGCGATTAAAAGAACGTAAAAATCAATGTGTTGAAACTGATATCGCTGTTGACATTAACTCAAGTAATGCAGTGGCCAGTGATAAAAGTAACTGGGTAGTCAATCTATCGTCCCGTCAGCTGAATCAGCATGAAACAGCGCTAAATAAAGGCCTGAATTACGCGGTTGCGCCACAGTCAGTCCCGGTAGTCGAATTCATCGTAGCATGTGAAATAGCTTGTGATAATCTTGATGCGAAAGAAAAAGGGGAAATTCGATCTAAAGTAACCTCTATATTAAAAAAAATGCCAACACTCCCACGAGAAACATCACTACCAAGGACCGACAGGCCATAAGAGATCTTAAGACCAAAACATCATCATACTTCCGGCTGACAAGGGGAAAATCTGTGTTGTTTTGGATACAGGTAGGCCTAAATATGAACTCAAGGTTTATAATTTGCTGAGTGACACTAAGACCTACTCAAAACTAAAGAAGGATCCCACTACTACCAGGCGCGGATCCAGGGAGGGGGCGGAGGGGGCGCGCGCCCCCCCCCCGGTAATTCTGCAAATTCTTGCAAAATCAGCCCATTTTGAGCTATTTTGGATAGTTAGAGCCTTTCAGCCCCCCGGTAATTTTGACATTTTTCAAATCCTGGATCCGCCATTGACTACGAGGTACTACGTATATCTGCTGAAACTCATGAAGGAATTGAAAGAGAGAGGATCTATTAATCAATCGCTCTATGAAAATCTTAGACCTTCAGCTTATGTGACCCCATGTGCCTATGGTTTGCCTAAAGTACACAAGGCTGGCATCCCTATGAGCCCAATTGTTTCCAGTATCTGTTCAGGTCTGTGTGCTACAATTTAGCCCGTTTCGTGGCAGATGTTTTATCACCCCTCATAGGCAAATGACCCCATCACAACAAACATTTTCAAGACTTTGTTGAGAAAATCAGAGATTTGAAATTTAATGGTGGAGAGATTCTTGTATCTTACGATGTAACTGCTCTTTTCACAAGCGTACCAGTAAATAGTGCTTTGGAAGTGGTCAATGATCTTTTGAAAAAGGATGATAGCTGGAAATCTCGTACATATCTTAATGCTTTGGAAATCATCACACTCTTAGATTTCTGTTTGACACCACTTATTTCAAGTTCAGAGGGTAAATATACCAGCAAGATCATGGCTTAGCAGTCAGCCTATATCATCTCAATTTTTTATATGGAACATTTTGAACAGAAGGCAATTCCATCTGCATTATCATGCCAATGAGTTTGGCTCAGATATCTACACGATACATTTGTAGGGGTTGGTACATTTTGTGACCCCACTTTTCTGCACCCACTTTTTTTTTCTGCACCCACTTTTCTGCCCTGACTTTATTTTAGTTTTTAATTGATAGAAATATAGTATACCATATCACCTTCATTCTGTTTGTGATCTTGAGCTGAAAAACAAGTCTCGTTGCCAGGAAATCAATTAAAAGCAACAATTATTAAAAACACATTTCACCTCGTACGTTCCTGGCGCCAATAATGTTTTTTTCATTTAATCTTTAATTACAGCCGTTTACTCTCGTTTTCGTTTTTACTGGATCCGACATAGGAATGTGCAGTCATTTTTTTAAGTTTTTATTGATAAGCGACTGTAGAAAAAGACTATACACCTTTGGTTTGCCTGTGGATAATGCGAAAACCGCGGGATTTCGATCACACGGATTTCGATTTTCGATTGTCGCACAGCTGATGCACAGATTGCATATTGATACTGATACTGATATTCGTGATTTATCGTGGTTGTTTTGCTGCATTTTCACTCAACTTGGTATCAACTCAAGGACGCATGTCAACAATCGCAACTGGAAGATTTTGAATGCTCATGATGTGTGATACGATAGAAATGTTGGAATCTGAGCACTGATCTCTATACAATGGATTGGTCTGTCACAGAAACTACTGTAATATTTTGCCTGCCAGAAAACAACAGAGGGCGTCCTGAATGTCAACAAGTGACGTCATAGGTCACATCATCTATAGAGATCAGTGAATCTGAGTCAATTCGTCCCAAAACCAATTCGTCCCACCCAACTCGCCCAGGTACCAATTCGTCCCAAAACCAACTCGTCCCGGCTGACCAATTCGTCCATGTACCAATTCGTCCATGTACCAATTCGTCCCAATTCGCTCTACGCAACGTAGCCAAAGTACAAACAAAAATAAATACAATTAAAAACATGTTTGACATGAAACATTTTATTTTAACTACGTCTTTGCAACTAAATGTATTGAAATATCAAACACTCGACTCAAAATGACGCACACTGGTACGAAGAATAAACTAATAGTAGCTCAAGAAAATGAGAAAAAATTATAAGTCAAATCGAGTCAGATAAGAAATAAGTCGATTTTGCTGAAATACAACTCTTATTTCGTGAACTTATATTTTTACTTTTCATTATAAATTATACTTTTGTATTAAGTTTTGTAAATGTGTAAGACTTCGCAACAGCCCCCCCCCCCCCCCCCCCAGCACAAAACACAAAGACAGTACACTGTATCGTGATTGGTGGAACTCTGAAGCCATTCTCACACACTGGCCAATCACGCAGTGTGTCGGTTTGATTCTTGATTGACATGCACGTAGCTTTTTGACGAGAGATGATTGACATAATAAACGTTGATTAACACAATTGCGGCTGTCCTTACAAGGGTGTTCATGCAAAGTTTACTTGAAATTTGCATGGAGTTAATCTTCGTTCGGTAATAATGGAAATTAAGAAGGATTTAACTTTTGTTTTGAGGGCGTGAAGCTAATGTTGCGTGAAGAGTCAACTGAATTGAGTGCTCTATTCTTTACCGTTGTAGCCGGACTATGAGTACGCCGGACAATAATTACTTCTACACCTGAACTCCCGCATTCCCAAGTCTTCCCTATATCGATAGAGATTCTCTCTAATCGACATAAGACTGACATATTCAGCTATATTCATTTGTCAGCTTTCTCTCCAGTCTAACTCTCCGCGGAATACTTAAAGGTGCATTTCGTGATTTCAGCACCGTCTGTTTTATTCATTGATCACTAGATATCCTTAAGAAAAGCTTATTCTCAAAATTTGAGCAGATCCCAATCTTGCGGTTTTGTGTTAAGAGCAATTGCTAGTTTCCCACGGTCCCATAGGCTACTGTGCTGTAATTTATGTCCGTTTACGGACAGAAAATACAAAATTGCGAATTTCTTACAGATGCGACCGAATTTGCACGTAAGATTGGGCACACGTGGATTACTGAGGCTAACGGTTCTGATGATATAAAAATCTCAACATTTTTTAGGTAAGTCGGGGGGACGAGGCTGTGGATCACGAAATGCCCCTTTAAGATTAGTTACCTGCGCATTTACAATTGTATTTACAATTTGCAAATAAGGTAAATAATACATAGGCCTATATTATAGAGACATTATAGAAATCCCAATTTATTATACGGCTTGAGATCAATTCCAATACAAAAATTGCACAAATCGATCACATACAATATTCCTGATATACTTTAATATACTTTAATTAAGGATTCCGTCCCAACAGCATAATTATTCTGTGCTTCATAACAACTATTCATTATAATTTGTCTACCGGGACGAATTGGTACCATGGGGACGAATTGGTACCATGGGGACGAATTGGTACTTGGACGAATTGGTACTTGGACGAATTGGTACCTGGACGATATTGGTTTTGGGACGAATTGACCTGCTTCCAAATGGTTTTTTGTATATTCGCGGACGAGGCTGCAAATTGTTGACAATATATCGCCGAACATAAATAATGTAAAAATGTAATTTACGCCTATTAATCAGTCGATTAATCAATAATTTGACGTTAATAATGATTGAGTAATGTGGCTGTTGGTTGTAACATTTTTTAATAGTCGGGTCAGAAAAAAACTGGGTGCAGAAAAAGTGGGTGAAGAAAAGTGGGATCACAAAATGTACTAACTCCATTTGTAGTCATCAAAGAATCAGAAGCACAACATTTCACTAATCATATTATCAGTCAAGATCCCAATATCAAATTTACCAGTAACCCGGAGCCTCCCCTTTTTGGACACTCAAGTCAAACGACAAGCGGATGGGACAGTCAAGATCAGCGTATATAGAAACACCCATACATACTGATCAATATTTAGCCTTTGATTCGCACCACTCCCTTGAGCACAAACTGCAAATCTGGCCTGCGACGTTGCGGTTATCAAAATTGGAGTTTCAAGAGAGCACGCGCCAAAAAATCAGACACCGGCCACCGCTCAAAGTCGCACCTCCACTCCGAAACAAAATAAGACTCTTTTTGTCATCCTAGGCTTACGTGCAGCACGTATCGGAGAAAACCAAACAAGTTTTGGGCAACCATGGCATCTCAACTGATTTCAAACCATATCAGACCCTCCGCCAACGTTTAGTTGCTCCCAAAGACAAAATCAAAGTTGAAGATCAGTCGGGCGTTGTTTAGGCTATCGTATGTCCTGTGCAAGCTGCGACTGCGACAAAAGTATTATAGGCGAAACCAAAAGGACTGTAGGAGAACGCCTAAAAGAACAAAGCCAAAACTGCTAGCAACCTCTCAGTTTGGACAGAACATTGGCCCTATTCCAAAAAGGTGTTTAGCGCGATTTTAAGCTAAGCGAACGTTTATATGCGAGATAAACGTATCGTTTAAGTAAACGCAATTCCAGAAAGGAGTTTAAAGTTAAACGCAATTTTAACTCCGCCAAAATGCATCGAATTTTAAACTAGGTACGGGGCTAGTTTAAGAAGTGTTTTAGTCTGTGTTTCCGCCAAGTGCACGGCCCATTGCATTGTCCTATTGACAACAGCAATGGTGCATACCATTCTCGCCCAGTTGGTACATCACCTTAAACGCTACGGAAAGCCATGATACACCTTGTGCGCTCAACCATTAAAACACAATAGGGCCTTTCATACACTCAAGTTAGCGTCTTTAAATAACGACGATGTTACTTGTGTTTAAAGCTTCTGTTTAAGCAAGCAAATGGTTAAAAATATTTAAACGCGTTTTGCTTAAACGCGATTTTTAATTACGGTGATTTAAGCTAAAATCGCGTTTAGTTAAACAAGCTTCTGGAATACAGGCCAATAAGTCCACTGGCCACGTCCCAAATGGCTCTGCCGAAAGGAGAAACTACTACCTCGTAAAGTGAAGGAGGCTATTTTCATCAAGAAAGAGAACAGCCCCATCCTTAACCCTCGTCTTACCACCCCCCCCCCCCAGTGAACTTCGCTCCGGTGCGCTAAAACGCCAAAAACTTTCGTAAAAAGCTTCTAGGGTAGGGGGTTGGTTGCCACCCAAGGATATTTTATGGTGCATTTTTGAACAATATTATGCACAGTATGGCTCTAAAACTATATGTTTATGTAAAACTAGCCAATTGCCATCATTTAGAGCTGAAAACCGCATGAAAATCCGACATTCCTAGGTTTTAGCGCAAAATTGGATTTTCGCCTATTTTCTGTGGAAAATGCCAATTTTGCCGACTCGCGGACTTGATGACGTCATTGTGACGCCATACTAGGTATGTTGGTACTTATTTTGGTATCAATGGAAAGAGGAGGACCATAGCTATCCACTGGTATCAAAATCATAAGCATCGGGTGCTTTATAACAAATTCTCGAGGGGGTGGTAACCACCCCCCCCCCCCCTTGGTAAACCGTGTTACAAAAAAAGGCTTGGTAAGACGAGGGTTAATAGGGACGGGGGGCGTGAACTTTCAAAGATTTATGATTCCTTACTGGCAACACCAAGTTGTAGGACACAACCAACGTCCAGAAGTGGTAAGGAATCTACCAGTCGCACCACAGCTCAACACTGCTGATGACGGAGAATGGTTTCTTCAAAATATTCGGAATCAAAACGTGAGTGTTGTTGACCAGTTTTGAATCAACTTATTCAAATTATTATTAGGCATGGAAAGTTCATGTATTTAATTCATCGAAATTTATCACATAATTTATCATCAATAAGCTATGAGTATTTTTTAAATCAATCTTTCGATATATGAGATATTATGACGTGTAGTGATGTAAAAGTCGGTTGAAAATCGTGAGCTTTCCATGTAATTATCTACAAAATTGTCAAATGTGTGATGTGTGATACCAATCTTCAGAATACCCTTGTTTTATATACAGACAAATCCACCTAGCGTTTTTTACTCTATTTTTCTTCTAGCGCTAAGGACCAATATCCTGCGAGACATTTGTTGCAATCAATGCGTGAATTGCAGTACTGGTGTATTATAATCAAAACCCAAATACTATTTTTTTAGCGAAAACATACCGCGACAATTCTGAAATTTCGTCACTTTTTCACAAAAAGGCCACTACAAAAAGCTTCCACGCGAGCAGTGACACTATAATCAGGACATGTCTACACTAGGTCATTTAAATATTTCCCTCAGCCAATTACCGCGCCCGTGAGCTCCGTGATAAGTAAGTAGTGCCTAACATACGCACGCCTGAAGCCTGTTTGCCTTCCCCAGTGTTGGACACACCCGCGATTTGGTATCCCAATTGGGCAACTTTCACTACTCGTCCTGCGAACTGCAAAGGCCCACCACGAATTCGCGACTTTTGGCTACTTTTCACTTTCCGTCGGTGACATTGTAAAAAAGGTGAGATAAATCGATTTTGAATAGGCTTTACCGAAAGGGCCGGGCTTTTAGCCCATTCACCGCCGGGAGGGGGGGGGGGGAGCGGATTCCGCCCCCTAGTATCTCGAAACGGATAGATGAACTATCATAATGTGTGGTACCAATGGATAGCTATACCCTCCCGAGTCCATTGACACCAAAAAAGAAACAACATACCGTGTATGACGTCAAACAGTGGCTCGAACATGAGGCCATACAAAAAATGCGAAAAATCTAAAAAAAAGTCCATGGTTTTTCGCCATTTTTTTCAAGCAAAAGTTTGAATTTTTTTTGGCCATGTGTGTGTAAAAGTATGCGCACACATGCTCTTTATTACAAAGAACAAATAAATAAGATAAAACATTTTTTTTTTTTAAAATTAGGTTAAAAACGCGTGTTTTTTTGTTTTTTGAATTTAAAATTTCAATGGAAATTGCTTTTCTTCGCACGCAGTGCGCGTTACGTTAGCGCCGCTTCATAACCGTAGGTCCGATTGTTGTTACAAATGATCTTAAATCGAGCGCAAGCTCAAAAAAAAATTAATGTAGTGTCGGCTTAAAAAATAACAATAGTTGAACGTTTTTTAATATTTTGGCGACGTTTTCGGCGATTTGGGCGACTTCTTGCGCGAATTGGGCTGCTAATTTTGGGCAACCCTACAGTGTGTATGCATATGCATGAGGTGATCACGCTGGACCGCCTGGGTTATTACATATGTTATGAATATTGCATAGGTGCCATAGTGAAAGTGTTCAGATTGTTTTGAAATTTGGCTCGAATCTTCAGAAGGGTCGAATGCAACTACGTGACCAGATACAATAGTGTATTGAGTAAGAATACCAAAAATGCAAATGGGCGCCGCAGGGAGTGCCCATCTCTCTGTCATTGGCGTTGGGCCCCCGACTCCCTCATATCTGTGTTGCTGGTGGGGGTTCGCCACTCTGTCTTTGAAGGGTCCGAACGTGCCGTATATGTTCAGGAGGAAGGACGCCCGATGTTCGATCGCTAGAGTTGGGATTTTGGAGGTTGCCAGGCTCCTGTTGAGCTCTATGGAAAAAATCCCGAAATCGGCATTAATATGCCTGAGTGATTCCTCCCAAACCACTTGATTAATTCATTCAATATTTACCTACGGCAAGACTACATCCTTTAAAGCAATTTTGTTCTGCGAACTTGTAGTTCGTAGAAGAAAATTTGGAGAAAAATGCATTTGAAAATTCATGTTCGCCCATTTCAAAATCCCTAACTGCTGAACGTTTATTTATCAAATTTAGTCTCATTCTCATGTATATGGTCCTACCACGCCTATTGACTCCACGAGGTCCGAGCACGAAACTTGTAACACACGCACACGAGACGCGGCGCTCATGCACACAACGGATACCCGACGTATTGACAAGGTCTGGCTCATATCGCACCCTATTTTGCCAAATTTTCCTGTTCCAAGACTGATTTGTCATAGTTGATCGCATTTTTCGTGAAGTTACGTAAGAAGATTCGTTTTTATGGTATGGCCTTTGCAGTAAACCTTTCGCTAGTTATGACAGAAAATGTACCGTATCACGAGCCTTTAACAGCTTTTAACACCATAGAATCTATATCCACGTTTACTGGGCATTTATATAGAGTGCTAATTTTCCGAGTGATGCCAATAAATCCGACCTTCCCCCCTGGTAATAGTTTTAGTGTATGCGGGCAGCCCATTCCCCGCCTCCACGTGTTACCAGACGGATAGCGCAGCTTACTGGTGTTGTTCCAGCCGGTTTAATGATTTGAATCATGATTATCCCTAATAGCAGTTTCTTAGGCGACTCGAGCTTTGGATTTGGCCGGAGATAGTCTGGCGTGAGGCTAAATGGGGAAAGATGGGTAGCAGGCTTGGATTTTTTTAGGGGTTTTTTTATGGGTTCCAAGCCATAGAAGTAGTACCGGATAGTTGTGGTGCGCGGCCTATTACCAAACCGGTTGACTCAGCCTTGTGTGGCTCCGAAGACGATACCCGTTTTTTGTGTTTGAGATGCAAGTACTCCTGTCTACCATTGTCTACTGATGTGAATAGATACGTAATTATATAGTAATTGGCGCACATAGCCATGTTGCTGAAAGTGCACACAATATAACTCAACAAACCAACCAACCGTCGCCACTCCTCCCGCATAGCGAGTCTGTTTTGCATTCCCAGCATATGCCAGGTACCCATATACTCTAGGTGGAGAGAGGCAAGCGAGGTAAAGTGCATCGCCCAAGTGTACAACACAATGGCGACAGCAGGGCTCGAACCACAACCTCTTATGCGGCTAGCGCTCACCAATGCACCACATGTGCCTACCATATGGAAGATACCAGGCCTAGTAAATAGGCCCCACCTGCAGGCCTGTAAGCAGTAAGCTTCAAAACTATGGTTTTGAAGCTGCAGGTACTTATGAGTTTTGCACAAAAGATAATATTTGGTATTAATAGAAAATAAACATATATGTAATTTACATTTGTAAAGTACTATATCCAAAACAGGCTTCTTTTGGGAGTAATGACTTCACAAAAAATTTCGAGTTACGTGCATTTTCACTATACCAATTAGGTGTGCTGTGCAGCGTGCATTTTCAACATTCACGTTTCTATTGAGGATGTCCGTCAACTTGTTGTAATGCATTTCGGAGCATTTTATGGCACGCTAGAATATAGTGCAGCGAAGATTGTTTTGTTAACTTTACTCATTGCAGTCCAATTGATGATGTATACACTATATAGGGTTGCATTTGTTCTGAATTGCGGCCTCATTGACAAATAATATACTTTTATTTCAAAGCTATACCATTCCAAAGTATTGGCCATTAATATTACCATATTAACATCATAAGTAATGTATATTTTCTTGTAGATTTGTACCTGAGGCGAGTTGATGGGACCACTTGATACAATGACTTCTTTATTAACTGCCAGATACTTGTCTTCACCGTTGATGATGAAATGTACTCCGACGGCTTTCTTATTTTTTTTTATTTCAACCTTCGTTTCAAAGTAGAAAATTACATGTTAGTTTGTTAAAACTTCTATAAATGTTGATCTTGGTTCTCTATTATACCCACGATGCTTTCACTTAAATCTGTTTGCTTGTATAAACAACTGGCGACTGGCGTGACCTCACCTTTATCATTGGCCATACAAGTCATACCTACAAGAATTTCTCCTATGGAGACTTAATTTTGACTTAATTTCTCCGAGGTAATTCCAGGCAACGATAGCGCTCCTTTTGGCCCGAATTTCTCCTCGAAGAAATTAATTTCTAAGATTTCTAAATTCTTAATTTCTCTTGGGAGATATTTATCCAATCAAATGTAATCTTTTAGAAATTAGATCTACGGTTAATGATACACCTTGGCATTTACACGAGGAATAATGACAAATAGGGATTTTTCTGACGAGCAGGATGAATTATACAGAACTTTTTACCTTAGAAACATTGCGCTTCACAAAGAACTGTAAGGTTTGGGCGATTACTGATTGAATGGATGAAAGCACGTGACGCACTAGCTCTCTTTCCATCTCTATCGATAGTCGCAGGCAAGTGTCCAAATCCAATCTATTTAAAATAAAATGTTGTTTTTAACATTATTTTGTTGTTGTTGTTGCTTCTCTAATAAATATTGTAATTAATATCAATAGACCCGTATTGCAGCCGTTGTAACTGTGATAGCAAACCGCTCTTGAAAATGGATATAATCAAAACAACCAAAATCAACTAGTGAGCAGATGTAGTATTGCTGTCAAGTCATACATTTTGCAAAAAAGGAAAGTTGCATTCTTGATACTTTAATTCATAGACGGGGAAACATAGGATGAAATAAATAAAGACTTACGATGTTTCCTGACATAGGATCAATCTCTTCATATCCTAGTTCGAAACCTATGAAATGCAATAAAAATCTATTTAATTTTTGGTAAAGCTTTTAAAATTTATTTTAATGTATATTATAACTTAATTATAACTTAAAATCATTGGTTTTTGCTCTCTTTGGGGAGAATGTTTTGACTATATACTAGAAGCAAGAGCGATCAAGAGAGAGCAAGCGATACAGTAATCAAGGAAGCAAGGGTGGGGGAGAGTGGAAAGGGCGAAAGAAAAGGAGAGAGATTGTGCATGTACCTGCTTCCATAAATGCTTTGGTAACTGCTATTGGCTCCTCCGGTTTGGAAACTGTCAGCGGCCCACCTTCGCTATGAGAGTCTAAACCAATAAGATCTGGGCTAAGTTAATGAAATGAATAGAAAAGAAGATCATGGTGAAAACAAGCTGTCAAAGCATGTATACACAACAAAGAGTAGAACAAAATAAGCACAATTCATTACAAAAGACTAGACTATTTTCGTAATAGAAACAGGGGTAAGTAAACCGAAAGGAAAATGGCTAATTTTGAAACCGTTCATATCGTCGGCAGAGTTCAATCAACACCATCGAAAGCGCATTTTGGCTAATTTTACAAGAGGAGCATTTTTGTGTTTTTTGTTCCCATCTGATTTCTAATAGACAAAACTTGTTGGGAATTGTATACAGTTTATATTAGTAAATACAAGCCCCATAGTCAGTGTTAAAAATAATTATAAATAAGTTATTTACTTTTTTCAGATAAGTCCACAATCTAAAATAATGGTGAGTGCACCACCATCTGAAGTACCACTTGCAATGATGTTGCACTCACCATATCTTTCCGTGCAACACAATCGTAAGTGCATTATTGCCTTGTTTAAAAATTGTTGCCCTATTCACACATAAACAATCATTAGAACTTAAAAGAAAGCGGGGTCTTTTTATTAGATTCTAGCACTTTTCCGTTTGAAAATTTAAAAAAAAACCTAAAAATAGAAAAAGGTTTTGCACTTACGATGGTGTTGCATTCGGGTACCAAATTTTGAGAGTGCAACACCATACAACAATGACCAACTATCTCCAAAATGCACTTATTTTTTAATAATTAAGTACACAGAGAAAAATGTTATGTAAAAAATACATACGCTATGTAAAAATAGAACTCTATAATAATTAAAGGTCCATGGTCCAATCGCTAATAGACTCGTCCCCATGACCTCAGATTTTACCGGAAGTGGTCAAAAGTTTGATATCAGAAGAAAGCTATATTTTTTCATTTACCCTGCGAAATTTTAGGGCTAAAGGATGTTTGGTTTTTATGTTATGAGCGATAATGTGGAACATTTTGGTCAACCAATACTAATTTTAAATTACTCTTTGGATTACAACAAAAGGTGTTGAAATATCGGCGCAAAACTTTACAGATAGGGTTTTGGGGTGAAGGCCATTCTATCAAGATGAAAATTTATAGACTTAAATCGGGTCATCCCCCCTTTAAGTAAAAATTTTATCTAAATTAAGTTTAAGTAACATTTTACATAATAATGATAGAGTTCTATTCTACATAGTTTATGTATTTTTTTCTCTCTGTTTAAAGGGGCGTGTTCCGATCGTCTTTGGGACCCCCCTGATTTACCCGGAAGTAGTATCGATTTTGATATCAGATGAAAGGCCGTATTTTTCTCATTGTCGTCCTGAAATTTGAGCCCTTGAATCTATGTCATTCCCAAGATATAAACAAAAAACCGCCGGTTTAGTGGTTAAAGTAGAACCTGTATAAAGAATAACTTACACATATACGCCTATGAAAAAACAATTACTGACACAATATGGAGTGGTTTCATGGGGAAAAACGGAATTATACTAACCATAAACGAATTAGAAGCGTTTTGTCTGACCATGAGCTATTTGAAATTCCGCGTTACTGTATATGGGATATGTATTTGTGTTATGCGATACGGACGGGCCACAGTAGCGTCCCCAAACCGCTCTTCACACAGATGCTTTCATAACGTGTATTTACTATTGCATGTATGACATAAACGTGCCGGTCGTATAGCATAACACGTTATACAGTAGCGACGATTTTTAAATAGCACATGGTCAGACTAGATAGTTTTAATTCATTATTAGGGTTATATAATTCGTTTTATATGAAACCACTCTATGTGGTCAATAATAATTTTTAGTGTATATTGTTAAATAGTTTTGTTATTCAGGTTCTCCTTTAACCACTTATTAGCACAGTATTGACAAAATAGGGCTTTGAACATGCTTATTGCGCTACCATCAAAACCGCAATTTGTTCCCACGGTACTTGATGGGGTGTATGTGCAAAGTGCCAGGCTCTCATATCAAGTAGAGAAACACAAGAACACATAAATCGGAAACACCCACCTTAAGCTATTCGATGTTAAAATGTATTTAAAATGTGTATTATGAAATTCTCGAGTGTGTGACACCCTTCCGACGATATAATTGTTCCTTTGTCTTGTCTACGGGGTTTTATTTATGATATTGAAACCCATTGCTATTGCGAACGATGAAGTGTCCTGATCAAGCGCTAAAAGTTTTGGATTTGTTTGGTTGCTAGGCTTTCTCCCCAAATCCTTCACAAAACAAGAAGTGCTCACTGACATGCATATTTGCGGTTGCATGAGTCGCCTAGACCTATAGGGTGTACAAGATTTTGATTAGTGGTCAACAAAAAGACATTTCGGGCATTTTGACAAAAATCTTGTGAGAACACGAGAGTCTTTCCTGCCAAAAGGGCCCTTATTATGACACTTAGACATATGGTTTACCTATGGCAGTGTATTGGGTGTACACAGAATTGGGATCAGTGGTCAGCAAGTGGTCATTTAAGCCAATTTGGGCAAAATTGTAAGGAAAATCTATATGAAATCATTCTTTCCTTGCAAAATCAAGATATATTTTGTATTGTGCCTAAGATCCCTTTGCCTCAACTCCCCCGCGGAGGTTGAGACACAAATGGCAAACCTAAAATATCGTTTATACGGCATACTTTCTTTACCAGGTGAAATTTTCTGATTTCAGAAAGTACGGGAACACATCCTTTCCAGATCCCTCCAGTACGCCGTGTCCGCCCCACGAGTCATAGTCTTCGTGCACATCTAGTGAAGATAATGAGTTGTGGGAGCTACAACCACCGAGCATCTTTTTTGAGTATAAAAGAAAGTATTGGTCATCTGAACACACTTATTTGTAGGATTAAACAAAATTTAAAACCGCTTTGTTAGAAACCTTTGAATTAACCCTCGTCGTGCGAGGGAGTTCTTTTTTTTTTTTTTTAGGGGGTTACCACCACAAGTGAAACTTCCTTCTGTGCGCTAAAAATGCTAAAGGTTTGTAAAAAAAGCTTCTAGGTAATCATTCTATCATCTGTTCTGATCATTTTAGCGAAAAATTGTGGAAGTAAGCCCTTCACCGGGGTTAGGGTTTGCCGTCCAAAGCAGAGGGTTAGGTTTGGTTGCCATCCAAACCCGGCACCCAAGGTACATTTTTTCGATCGAAGATGGTATAAAATCGGTATAGATAAAAGCCACTACATTGCAAGTGACCCCTAGCAATATGTGCAGCAAGCAAATGATTGGGCAGAATATCACAGCATGGGACCGAGTTGGTGGGTGTCTCCATGAGCAGTGCAAAGTACTATGGTTCCAATATTTTTAAGGATATTAAGGACATGGTATATGCCTACTAGGAAATTCATACATTTCATAAAGCAGCTAGAAACAAAACGTTTGACTTGGATGATTAGCGCACCCATCACCAGTGGATAACGTCTCAGTTCATGACATGTAATGGATGATATGACCCATGGTTTTTGAGAGTACCATTTATGTGTACAATGCCAGATAGCACAACTATGAGTTAAAATATGCTTATCACCCCAAGGGAAAAAGTTCACTGGGTTGTACTTGTACGTGCATTGGACATGAAATGATCTTGTGTATTCTAGGTATCAATATTATTACACAACACTCAGGGGTGTGTTTTCTAAATTCACTTGTGAATGAAAGTATGAATGAACTGTTGCCACTGGAGTGATAATTCATTGCCTCAATAGTGTCAAGCATGTTTTGAAACTTGTTTCCTGTAAGTGGAATTTTGTAATCCGGTGCATGGACTGTGGTTTTTAAAATATTTAGATTTTATTTGATTAAAAGGGCACTCACCTATGACATGGATATGGCTGTATAAGGCTGGCATTTTCAAACCAGTGGTATTCAAAATTAAAAGGTTGGTGCATGAGTATGGTTGATGCATGAAATATATCTGTGGTTATATCATCTCTCTAATATATACGCAGAGGGTTTCCTATAATCTCTGAGTATTTACACAACACATTAAGTACTAACATCCTCGCTAAGCGATGGTGTCTTTTAAAAAGACTATCTTGTTTAAAATAATATACACATGGCTCCAAAACTCTGTTTATGTAATACATGTACAGTCAATTGCCAACATTTAGAGCTGAAAACCGCATGAAAAACCCGATATTCCGACCCTTTTAGCGCCAAAATTGGATTTCGCCCATTTTGTGGAAAATGCCAATTTTGCCGGCTCGCTGCATTTTCTTGGTGACGCCATACATATGATGTTGGTTGTTACGGTCACCTTGACCAGGCCAAAACCACCTCTCAAAACTAGGATTCAAATTTTCCGAATTATATCTGACTTAATATTTCTATGATGTGACTTTGATTATAATTTCTATAAACAAATATTTATTTGAAGTGGGTGTTTAAATCAATCTAATTGAAAAGTCGATTGGTACCTAAGCAAAAGATTATTTCTATAATTAAAGTTGTTTAATTAATGAACTACATGTTAAAAATGTTCCGTAAATTTACGGAAAATTTCGGCAGCAGATTTCCAGTCATTTGTAGGGTAAATTTACAGAAATTTCTGTCAATTACGGAAATTTGACAGTTATTTTACGAAATTTTGTTTCTATATGGAAAAAATGTGTATTTTAACGAATTTTCCGTATTTAAAATTACGGAACAAAAAAAAAAAATTCCGGAAATATTAAAAAAAAAAAAAAAAAAAAAAAAAAAAAAAAAATATTTTTATGTTTTTTTGTTCTTTATTTATTGTTTTGTAAAACAGATTTTCGTAAATTTACGGAAATCGTTCTTATTACGGAAATTTTTTTAAACAGGGTACTAAACTAACTACCTGGTGTGTGTCGCGACGAGGGCTGCAGCGAGATTACAACTAAGATGCCGAACTTGCAAAGAGCCCTGGCGAATATCCAGAGCAAACTTCACTTTCCAATAGAGGGGCGTGGCCAATGGACGACTTGTCCTTAATGAAGAAAACCGGCTCCTAATGACTCCCGAGCTCGGAGGTCGACTAAATGTGAAAGTCCAAAAGTGCTGTACCTTGTTTTATCCTGGATAACTCAGAGGCCACGAAATCGGAAACCGAAGACGGCATACAAATCAGACAAAAATACTGGAGCTGAGACTATGACAAGGTCCCACTACAGAAGACTATATTTGACTGACGATACGGTCGCTGTCAACTTGGAACCTCTGCGAATAACTTGGAAGCAACGATGTGATGAAAACTCTCCTTGGAGTAATCATGTTGTGATACTCTGATCATCTTCTCTCACCAGGGCTTTATATATAATCTCAAACAAGACTAGGGATATGGTCCTCTCTATATGGAGTCATGTGACTAAATAGTCCATTAAATCATAATTCTGGATTCGGCTCCAATGTTCCCATATAGAATGTTCATAGCCATCACCCACACACAGCACGTGACTGTAGATACAGTAGGGCGACACCTATCTTTCATCAGTGAAACCTGGGTTCTGCGTCAGTTCTTTCTGAGACTTTAGGTAAAACTCCAGACTTTCCCCAACCTCCTTGAAATTACTAGGTTCTAGACGTTCTCCGTGTTTGCTTCTCTGAGCTCTTCTGAGTTCATTCTATTTGATTCACACCACCAGTATGCACACAAACAGGTTTATTTACTATAAGATTACTTAGGGACTAATTATAATATTTTTATGGCTAATTTATGACTTAATCTTGCCTAAAATGTGAAATAAATCATTGCTTAATTCTTTGGGCCTGTAACACCCTCCCCCTTAAAGAAAGAAAGTTTGATTGAAAAATAAACTTTCGTAACCTATTTAAGGCTCTTAACATTTTTAAGCTTCATATACATAACTTATTCACAATGTACACTTCCCATTTTAAAAGCTTAACTGTTTCTGACTAATACACTCTCTGGATAAGCACACATACATTATCTTTGCCTTGATGTGTCTGATGTATAGGTTGTACTCTTGCCAAGGTCAAACTCACCTATACTACCTATGATTCTTGTTTTTCATCCTGTGGAATGAAGGTGGGGGGTTGGGATTGTGAAAACAAAGGCACTGGGTGCCACTGTGGTGACCACATATACATCAAAGCCCTATGCCAAAAATCAGAGCAAGACACTCCTTCTCAACAGTGGAGTAATGTCTTTGGTGCTTGTTTAAACTTCTGGGAGAAATACGAAATAGGGTGGTCTATTCCGTCTTCTCATTCTTGCATAAGAACTCCACCAAACCCTATGTCACGGGCATCTATGGCCAACTTGAAATTGGTTAGAAAGTCTGGCAATCAGAATGGGTCACTAATCAGTATGGCTTTAATTTTCTGGAAACTAATTTCACATCCCTGTGCCAAACACATTTGAAATTTTGGCTAGCAAATTTGTCACAGGACTGGCAATATCTGAAAGTTTGGACAAACACTTTCGTAATATCCAGCCATACCTAAGAATCTTGAAGTTCTTCTGGTACTAGGTGTGGGAAACTTCTTCAATTGCTTCAACTTAGCCTTGACAGGCTTGACCTTGCCTTGACCCTCTACATGACCTAAATAAAGTGACATTGGCGTGGCAAAACTCACTCTTGACTAAAATTGAATGTCAGTTGTTTTCTGACAACGTCGGGAAACAAGCGATGAGCTGCCCAATGTGTTGTTCCAAGACTGACTGTACACAATCAAATCATCAACATAGCTTCACAGCCTTCTATGTCAGCAACTATATGATTACCCTCTTTGGAAGGTTGCACGGTGCGTTTTTCATACCGAACGGAATAACCCGATACTGAAAAAGCCATCCGAGTACAAAATGCCGAAATTCTTTTGCACGATGCAGTAAGGGGAACGCCAATACCCTTTCAAAAGGTCAATTGCTGACGTACTTTGAATAGCCAATTTTGTCAATGCAATCATCCAACGAGGTATCGGAAATGAATCAGTCATTTGAACAATGATTTACCCTTCTGAAGTCTGTCACAACCTAAGGGGGGAAACCATCAGGTTTTGGAAGCAAAATACATGGGGAACTCCATTCACTTTTGCTTGATTCAATTATTTGATTTTCAAACATGTACTAGATCTCGTTGTTGAGATGTTCTTTCTTTATAGGATTGTTACTCTGTAAGGGTGCTGTTTTTTGGTGCACAACTTCACCCACATCACATATTGATAAAGCAGCAGGTGTGCTAGGGAAATCAGGAAAAATCTCTTCAAATTAATGAATCAACTGCTGATTTCACACTGTTGATTTCTGAAAGAGGCCTAGTTTTGTATCCAAATCATTGAGCACATCTGAATTTTGCAACTTGATTGGAGCGTCATGCTGCTTGTCATCACTGTTTGAATTTTGAACATCTTCCGATTCATGATTGTCATTGTTTACTTTCATAGTATGACTACCAGAGCACATGCGTTTTGCACTGGCCATCATTCATTTTATACCTACATCTCCTTTCAGAATATTAACATGGCATAATTGCCGACTCTTCGCCTATCTGGCGTTTTGATATGTAGTCAACTTCATTTGTTGGGAAATCTACGGTATAGGGACCAAGGTATCTGGCCTGCAGTGGGTGTCCAGGGATTGGAACAAGACTAACACTTGGTCTCTGCCTAAAGGACCCTACTCTGGCATCTTGATCGTCCACTTCTTCAGTTTGGGCTGGGTTGTTTCAAATTACCCCTGGCAATTTCATTTGCCCTATTGAGCCTATACTTGAATTTGGAAAATAGTCCAAAGGTTGTGTTCAGTGTCATCATTCAACCATTTCTCCTTTAGGAGCTTCAAGGGACCACGAACTGTACGCCCAAAAACTACTCAAAGGGAATGAACTAGGGTTACGAACTGCTTCCCTTGCAGCAATCAATAACAAGTGAACTCCCTCATCAAGTCCTTCTTAAATTCCAAACCAGTAAGTCCTAATCAATTCTTCAGTGTTGATGGAATCTCTCTAAAGCTCCTCGGGACTCAGCATGGTAGGCACTGGACAAATAGTTCTATACCCTAAACTCATACATCACTTGTTGAAATAGCCAGATGTACAATTTGACCCATGATCTGACTGAATTGACATAGGTAGGCCTTCCAAGAGTGAAAAACTTGGTCAAGCCTTCTACTACGGGTTTAGCCTTAATATTCCTCAAAGGTATGGCTTCAGGGAACCTTGTAGAGGCACACATGATGTAAGTAGGTACTGATTACCCGACTTAGTCCGAGGGAGAGGGTCCTCACAGTCAACTATGACCTACTAAATGGCTCTCCGAACGCCGGGTATCGGTTTTCAGAGGAGCGGGGCGAATTTTCGATTAGGTTTGCCCACAAACTTGAACAAGACTATGACAGATTACGTATCGAAACATCCTTACGAAGTGTAGGCCACCAAAAGTGGTTCAAAATCTATCATGTGTCTTATTGACTCCTAAATTCCTGCCATAGGACTATCATGGGCAGTGCTGATGACCTCCTATGATTACACCTTTGGGACACACCTGATGGACAACTTCCACTCATCATTGGCCGGAGCATCAGGTGGCTTCCATTTCCTCATCAGCACACCATTGTGTTGTAAAAACCCACAGGAACGTCCTCAGACTCCTGCAGGGTTACTGCCCTTTGTCTAAGATTCTTGAGTGCAGGGATCATTCTCCTGTTAAAGAACTAACTTGTTATGACTCGAGGATCATCATCATTATCCCACCAGCACATGCTCCGGGCCTGATCTTGTTTGGAGAACCTCTCCCCTGAAGAGGGAGTTGACTAGTTAACTAATTTTGTCATGAACGTGTCCTCTAAATCTACATTTGGGACAGGTCTTCCTCTTCCTATCACTATTTGCTCCAAGCATGGCTTTCCTAGCCATATCATAGTAATGCACAGGCTGGATAAACGCACTAGTCTTATCTCAACTGATCTCTTTTGTGCAGGGCTTGTGGGAAACAATTTGTCGGGATGTACTTCCCGGGCCTGCCAAATCATTCCCGAAGAAAAATTGAAACACCTTTGACTGGAAGTTCAGGCATACTCCAAATATATGACTGCACCTGAGACCAAATCAGACTTCAAAGTCAACCTTGTGAAGAGGGACACTAATAAATCCTACCTATACCTTGGATCAAATGCATTCTCACGTTGCCACTAACTCCTAAAGGGCAATGAAACCCTCCACAAAATTACTGAATGGGCACAACACGGATCCACGCATGATTTATTGGTTTTGGAACAACTTTGTCACCATCAGCGACACTGAACTCCAAAACAAAATGGTCAAAGTCTTCCCTAACTTTCTCAGACTAAACATCTTTCTGTTTAATAGCCTGGGAACTAACTTGTGGTATAAGGGACAAGCACAACATCGTGGGCGCAGACTTCTGGCTTCATGGACACTGCTTTCCCATCAACTTCCAACAAGTTGCCAATAACCTGACCTGAATCCTTGCAATATGTGCAAGTTATCTACTTAAAACCATTTTCCTGACTTTGGTCCTGGCACTAGAGGAACCTTATTCCCATGACTGGAGAACATGGCTTGACGTTTCCTTACTTAGTAGTACCATGACTTTGGAATGATTACTTTGTTTGGTAGGCCTATAGGTATTTGAATTAAAACTCTTGAAATTCTGACTTGATTTATTAGGCCCCACCCGTACTATTCCTGGAACTCAACTTATGTGTGAGGCGTAATCATCTGCTATTGTTGCTGCATTTTTCAAATATTTGATATCGCGTTCTCCAAATGAGTTAATGCTGCATGAATGCAATGTTTGAAATGACTCACCATTAAAACCAACGCCTAAGTTGATTGAAGTCTTGTTTCACTTCCTTGGAGGTGAGCCACCTATCCCAACATTTGTTCTTGAACTCTAGCAAAACTCGACATGAGTTTGATCGGCAAGTTTTTTCGCACTCCGAAATTTTTGCCTATACGTCTCGGGCACTAACTCATAGGTCTTAAGAATAGACTGCTTTAATATTCATAATCACTGAACTGATCAATTGATAGGGATGAGTCGATCTCTCTAGCTTCCCAATAAACACAGTCTGAAGCAATGTTGTACCAGTGATCTTTAGGACCACTTCATGCTTTCGGCAAATCTTTCGAAGTGCAAAAAATACTGTCAACTTTCTGTTTACCTAAAGTTGGAAATATTTGATGTTTCTGGTGGCATCAAAACCTGAGTGTGAGGAGGGGCCTGATGTGCCTTTTTCTACTTTTCTTGTTCTAATTTTTTTTGGCTTCAATTTCTGCAATTCATTCTTTCCTCATTGTAACCTATATTCTTTTTCTTTTCGTTCTAATTTAATCGTTTTTTTTTCCTCTTTTTCTTTTGTTCATTTGCAATGTGGCATCTGTTCTGTTTTCAGAGCCTTTTCTAATTCAAGGTTTTCCTTCTCTAATTGTATTTGTCTTGCCTTCCTTTCTTCCTTTTCTAACCTATATTGTCTTATTTTTCTTTCCGAGTGCCAAATTTTGCGGTCTAAAGCCAACTTATCTTGCCTTTCTTTTATTCCATTACCAACCTATCTTGCCTTTCTGTTCTTTCTCTTGCATTTGTAATTGGCCATTTCTCTTTGCATTTGCAGTTTTAACTGTTTCATTTTCAAAGCACTATCTGACTCTCCTGAATTCCCTAAATTTCCAAAATCTCGTCTCGTAAAATCCTCAACAGATGTGTTATCAACTGGTTTCATAACTGATTCATTTAATGCTTAACTTCCATCCCATCATACCGTGGCCAATTCCATTAAATCGGGCTTTTTGAGCCCCATCAACTTACTCCCACGTAAAAATTTTAAAAACTCTCTGTGTTAAACGCCATCGTGTATGAACACTTCCTATCCAAATAAAATATATACCCCGATATCAAAGTTAAACAAACAATCAAAATCTTGTTCCAAAGTTCTAACTGTATTTTTTACAGTGTATTCCCGACACGAGCCCCCAATTGGTTACGGTCACCTTGACCAAGGCAAAACCACCTCAAAACGGATTCAAACTCCTGAATAACTAGAACAATACACGGTGAACTTGCTTATAAATCTAAAACAAAGTATTTATTTAAATTGTGTGTTTAAATCACAATCTATTGAAATATCGATTAGGTTTCAATAATCAAAGATTATTCTAAATAAAGGTGTTATAATGAACTACTAAACTTACTACCTGGGGTGTGTGCGACGCGGGCTGCAGCGAGATACAATTAAGATGCCGAACTTGCAAAAGAGTCCCCTTTCCTCCCCCCCCGCTACCCCCCATGGCGACTATTCCAGAGCAAAACTTCACTTTCCAATAGTGGGACGTGTCCACGGCCGGACTTGTCTTACTGAAGAATACCAGCTCCTAATGACTCCCGATGCTCGGAGGGCGGAATAAATGTAAAAGGTCCAAAAAGTGAGTAGTTGTTATCCTTGTATAACTAAGAGGCCACGAAATACGGAAACCGAAGACGGCTACACAATCAGACAAAACTACTGGAGCTGAGACTATGACAATGTCCCCTACAGAAGAATATATTTGACTGCGATTATGTCGCCTGTCAACTTGGAAAACTTGCTAATACTTGAGCACGATGGTTATAAACTCGCCTTAGAGTAATGATGTTGTGATGACTCTGTCATCTTCTCTCACCAGGGCTTTATATATCCTCTCAAACAATACTGAAGGATCTGGTCCTCTATATATGAGTCTTGTGCTAAAGTATAGTCCATTCACATCTAATTCTGGATCAGCTCCAATGTTACAGATTAGAATGTTCATAGCCACACCCAACACAGCACTGTGCACTGTAGATACAGTAGGCGCCATCTATCTTATCAGTGAAACCTGGTCTGTCAGTTCTGCTGGAATTGAGTAAACTCCAGAACATTCCAAACCTTGGCCATTTAAAATTACTAAGGTTCTAGACGCTTATCCGGTTGTTCTGTCTTCTTCTGAGATCTTCTGGTTCATTCTATTGCTTCCCACCACACAGTATGCACACAAAACAGGTTTATTTTAATATAAATTACTTAGGACAATTGATAATTTTTATGAGCTAATTTATGACTTAATCCTTGCTCAAAGTGAAATAAATCAGTGCTAATTCTTGGGCCGTCACATGGACTTATTTTGGTATCAAATTCAGCATTTCGCAGACCCAACCACCACCTTCTTTCTTCTTTCCCCCCCCTCCCCGCCATCTTCTTCTACACACTCTATTTCAACACACCCGCTTCGCTCATTTCTATTCCTTCACCGTGTATCCTTCCTCGCTACCCCCGCCTTCACCATGTCCAAATCCGTGGTCCCCCAAACGATTATTCAACCCCACCCACATTCCTTTAACTTTCACATACATACTGCATCAACCCGTCTCCATTCTACTTATCCGCCCCCCCCTCGCCTATACGCCCTCTCACCATTTCAAGATGTCCCTCACCAGATTCCTCCTACCCTCTTTCGCCATGCCTTATCTTTTACGCTTGTTTTGAGAAAAGGAGATATCATAGCTTCCACTGTATGGTATAAACATCATAAACATCGGGGGCTTTATAAATTCCGAAGGGGGTGGTACCCCTTTGGTATACTGGTAAACCCGTGTTACAAAAAGGTTGGTAAGACGAGGTTAATACAGGAAAACGATAGCCACTTTATTATACTAACCATACGATATCAATTCTATTTCTTCTAAGTTTAGCGTTACTCCTTGCGTTTCCGGTATATTATGCAGTGTTAGAAAGACTAACAAATAGATGAAATTGAAAGGTTGACCTTTCACCTTTGACAAGTGACGGTTTCATTATCCCTTGTAAGCAAATGGCTGCGGTTCACACTGTCGATAAAAAGATATAATGTTATTATTCATTCACCTTTGCAGGTTTAAGAGAGCAGCAGACGATGGGTGTGCAAAGAAATCCCAAATTTAGACGTTCGTCATGGTTTAACACTTAAAGGTGCTTGTTCCGATCGTCTTGGGACCCCTATTTACCCGGAAGTAGTATCTATTTGATATCAGATGAAAGGTTGGATTTTTACTCATTGTCCTCCTGAAATTCAGCTACAAGTCCGTTCTTTCCCAAGATACTGACAAAAAAATGCCGTTTAATGGTTAACAATTAATATTAGACAAAGTAGTAATTAGGGCGTTGAATTATGCATCATCGCGTCTAGCATCAAAACCACAAGTTGTTTCCAAAGAAAGAAATTTAGTTAGCGTATATAAAGTGTCAGGCTTCCCTTCAAGCAGAGAACACAATAGACAAAATCGGAACAAGCACCTTTAACCCAAATTGTTTCACATTTAGTTTTAAATATTAAAAAATTTTAAACAAAAGTTTCTTATTCAAAAAAATTGTTTTTGAAAAAAACATGTTTTCAACAAAGGTTCTTATCAAAAAAAATTGTTTTGGAAAAAAATTCAGCAATGTGCGCTCAGTTTACAGTATTTACTATTGTCGTTGAATGCCATTGACCTTTGTTTTCTTATGAAAACGCGGTAATTGAATAGAAAGAGAGTTGTTCGGATCGCAGTTTGCCAAACAATTTCTTTCTTACCTTTGTTCGTCTTTATCCCTTCCGAATAAAAGATGAAACTACAGTCTAAGTTAATTGAATTGTTAACGAGGACAGATATTTCGTACTTTCTGAACAAATCGGAAGGGTGATAACACCTGAATTGTTTTCATTGCGTAAGCAATATAACATGGCTGCGACCCAGATGAAAGGGAATTTGAAATGTTTTCTCCTCCGCATCCGGGCGATTGTTGAAATCTTTAGCTCCATTATTTGCTGAAAGTTCCACGGTAACGGAATGACAATCCGACTCTATTTTTGGACGTCAAGCCAGTGCAAAAAAAACAAAAAAAGGAATTTTATTACAATGTCAAATCATTGAGAAAGGAGATAAGAGGAAGCACAACGACCACTTTGCTTTGACCAATCCATCTGCCGCTCAATAATTGCAATTGTTATTCATATCCTCCCAAGGACCTTCCGAAGATAATTCCTAATCCGAGTTTCTCGCTCGAAGATTTCGCGTTCGTGGTTGTTTCTTCATTGCGTAAAGATTCCGGGTATGGGGAATCAGCCAATCAGCACGCGATGCATGCTGGGAAGACAATATTTCAAAATGTATGGTGGCTTACATGGAAAACCGGTCAAAACGCCCGGGGGGATCTTGGATTTTGCTCGGGCACCCATGCTCGTTCCAAATCAAAAGAAAAAAAAAGAGGGACTAGCTGCAAATGCGGGAATTGTTCCAAGGGATATGGCTGTCTGATTTCTTGTTTTAAATGAAAAATCATTGCAATAATTCAATATTATGTATTATTCAACTTGTATTGGCTTCGACTGAGTTGGAGGGTTCACTCCATTTGGATGGGCCGCGATTTCTTGCTTATGAGTGCCTCCTGGCACTAACTCACTGAGCAATTTAATTTTAATTTTTATCCTTCTTTTTTCTTGATATGTCTGTAGATGTGCAATTTTGATACTTATCAGTCATCTACACTACTTACCGCTAGACTCTATTCTCCAACTCACACTGCGGTCTCCTAAACCCTTCCCACTTCCCCCTCACCACACAACTTGATGTCTCATATCCCATCCAGAGACTCTCCTCCCGCCCCCGCCCTCTGGTTTCGAGTGACTCTCCGCCACTTTGCACCCCTTCATCCCAACACCTCCTCTACCCCACCCCTTAAATATTCCACCCCGGACGCCACCCCCCCTTTCCCTCTTACCTACACCGCCATGCAGGTGAAATGACCCAACTCTACTACTTCCTTCTTCCCAGCCACATCTACGACCACCTTCCCTCCGCACACCCTATTTCCTAAGGGCGCCCTGCCTACCCCCTCACTTCCTACATCCTCTACGTATCCTACCATAGCCTTGTCCTGCAATCTCCACGCCCCCCACTTTCCCTCTCCCGTCCGTCACGCATGTCTTCTATTCGCTCTCAGATCTATAGCTCTTCCGACCGCCTGTGCTACCTATAAGTTTCTTCTTCCTCCGAAAATCAAATATTAGCCCTTCACAGAGCCCCACCCTCTCTCTCCCTTTGCCTCTTGCCCCCACCACTTACTCATATCCTAAATTCCATCCGGATCTCTTTTCTTCACTTCTTCACACCACCCCTCTTCTAAGTCCGCCAGCATACACCACAACCGTATCCCTTCCCCCAAACCTCCAGCTCCTCCTATCATTCTTCGCTGCTCCACTCACAACGAGTGTATGTTCCGCCACCCCCGCCCCACCGCTCCACCCTTCCCACTTCTCCCCCCGCCTACCCTGTACCCCTCTACCCACCCTACTACCTCAAAGCAGCAAGAACTTCACCATTACCCTTGCTCCGCCGTCTCATAATCTCCTCCCCATATTCACTCCCCACAGACGCTTCACTCTGCCCATTCCACAACTAGATGTACTCTTCTTCCCTCCCCTCTTCCTCTTTTCATTCAGACTACCTCTCTCCCCCACGTCCTCTCCCTTGCACTGTCAACTCACTTCATCCCTTTTAGTTCCATTCTTCTACCTACTCAACTTGACCCCCCCTCCTGCTTCCACTACTTAACTTTTCCCACCACCCTTAAACTTCAACCCCGGTTCTCATTCTTCCCTAACCTCTTACTTCCTCACTTTATAAGCCTCATGCTTCACCCCCCCCCGGCTACACCATCCTTACCCTCTATGCTCTTGACCACTCCTATTTTTCGCCCCCACAATCTTATTCAATCCGTCCGTTTTTCAAACCCCACTCCCAGGTCCCTCCTCCTATCCACCCAACACCAATCGTCTAATATCCTCTACTCTGACATCGATCCCCCTCCACCATCCTTCGTCCCTCACCTCGTCCTTTACCCTCCCTCTCTGCACCTCTCCAATCTCTTTGACCTATCTAATGCTCCTTTCTTCATCCCCTCTAGCTGACCCGTTTCACATACCCTCACCCCGTCTCCTCCCCATCCATAACTGTCTCCCTCAACGACTGTTACACTTCTCATCCTTCTTTAACCACTCTCCCCTATAACACTTTAACCTCATTCCCCCTAGCACACATTATCCCCCCCATCTTCTATCATACACCGCCCACAACTCTTCTATCAGTCTTCTTTTCTCTTCCCCAGATGCATGCCCTTACCCCACTACTCCTTACCTGGGAAGCTTCGTTCCATTCCACCTGAGACATTATTTAACACTCCCACAATACTACGCCTTCCCGATGTCCGCGTATCCCTTTCCCTCCCCCTCGCCACACACATTTCTCCCCACTACTCCTTCCTCATGGCGACCAACGCCCCTTCTCTTCCTTCTGACGTTCCTCCTCTCCTCTCGCACCGTCCCCTCCCTCGATTCCCTGACCGCCTATGCTCCAATCCTCCGATTGTGCCCTTGCCTCGCCCTCTACACCCTTTCCTTACCACTACATCGTCAACCATCCCGAGCTTCCAATAAGCTGACCTTCTTTACCCACCTATTCACACCACCCTCAACCCCCTCGATCCCCCCTCTTTTCCCATATCTCATCCATTCTAACTCCCTGGTTAACTTCCTTCACGCGCTCTCTCCTTATACCTTTCCTAGTCTTTTTCCCCCTGAACTCTATTCCCTCGGCTCCCATGCTTCCTTCTTAATCCCCCTTCCCCTGTCGGCACCCTGTTCTTAGTCAATATGTAAAATAAATAAATACAGACTACCGCTAGAGGTATCCAAATTCCACAATCAAGTTCTAGTCCCACTAGGGTATCAAATTCAGTTGTGATCAGCAAAATAACCTTAAGTGTGTATTTTTCTTGCAAGTAGCAGAAAGTGTCATTTTTCTTGTCTAGTGGCTATTTTAGATGTTATCTTTTTCAGGTAATGAGAAAAGGTCCGCCAACAAAAAAAAGGGGGGGGGGGGTATTTTTAAAAAATCTTTTCACTGCCAAATATCCAGTTTCACTGAAAACGAGTGTCATTCCCCCCCCCCAAAATGGTACCGTTAGGGGCCGGGTATATTGTAACTGAAAATTAGTCCCGTTAGGGGTCACTTGCAGGAAACCGCTGGAACGAGCATGGGTACCCAACGACGATCCAAGACTCCCCCCCCCCCCAGGTCAAACAACGTTCAATCTTAGTCAAACTTTATCCTTTATTTCTAACATGGGCGGTCTGGGCCACTGAAAGCGGAACGCATAAACGAGTAAAAAACAATGCGTATTTAAACGAGACAGCAAAAATGCACACCGGAGACAGTCGGAACATTTGTAATAAGGAATTATACTTTACCACTTTTACGTGGCGACATTACAATTTTCAAAAAATTCTCCAGTAGTGATTGCTCGCAGATCATCGATGCGGCAGAGGGATACGATCAAAGGGTCGCTGTTGAAGACTTACTTGTGTGTGGGTGGAACGCGTATAAATCAGATTAAAATCGGATTGTGGAAGTCGTTGGGGTTCCTTTCTTATCCTCTTATCCATGGTCAAAATATACTCATGGTCATATCCGTTATTTGTTTTGATGGTTGCGAAAGTTCAAACCAGACGAATGGCATTCGTTACCAGCTGTACCGTGGAAATGCCCTGAAGGATATGCGTATCGATTGGTCACTGAAGGAAATTGAGGTAACATTTGATTCATTTTCAAGAACATGGGCAAGTGTATTAGGCAAACAATAAATTTCCACACTGGGTTAGATCCAATGCACGGGGTTCAGCACTGATAACTATGTTGCAAATACGTGCCTCTGAAGGTAGTGGTTGAATCTGTATTGTTTTCATTTTCTATATATTTTTTTCCGCTTTTACTTATTGTCAACTTTAAAGGGTCAATGTGGCGTAGTACAGCTATCCTTTTCATCAGGCCAAACTAAACACACAGAAGCAAATACAGAATTCAATAATTATGAAACACAACTACGGTCATGAAACTTGATTTGTTTGATTATTGTTGCTGTAATGATTGTGACGTATCAATAACTCAAGACTTACACAACTTGCTTATTAACCAATCACAATTTTATTCAATCAGTAAGCATGGTCGGTTGCTTGAGTGAGATGTGGCCGATAATGATGTCCGGCAACCATATGGTCCTGAACATAATTGTTCCTGGAGCATAAATAATCTGGAGAAAATTTTAAGTCAAATATGCTCCAGGAGAATATTTGAATATCTCCCAAAGCCAGTGGAGAAATATTTTATCATATGCTTTACGACATTCCATAATCCTGCACTGATCAATTGATAGGGATAGTAGATTTCTCTCTAGCTTTCCCAATAAACACAGTCTGAAGTCAATGTTTGTCCCATTGTCACCACTCCTTAGGCCACTTCATGCTTCGGCAATCTTCTCGAAGTGCAAAAATACTTGTCAATTTCTTTCCCTAAATGTTTGAACTAATTTGATGTTTCTGGTGCAATCATACCGAGATGTAGAGGAGGAGCCTATGTGCCTTTTTTTTTTAACTTTTCTTGTTTCTAATTTTGTTTTTGGCTTCAATTTCTGCCAACTTGATCCTTTCCTCCATTTGTAACCTATCTTCTTTTTTCTTTGTGTTCTAATTTTAATCTGTCATCCTTTTCCTTTTGTTCCACTTGCAATTTGGCATCTAGTTCCTGTTGTATTCAGAGCCTTTTTCTAATTCCAGTTTTTCCTTCTCTAATTGTAATTTGTCTTGCCTTCCCTTTTCTTCCTTTTCTAACCTATCTTGGCTTTTTTTTCTTCCTGTGCCAACTTTTGCTGTTCTAAGCCAACTTACTTGCCTTTCTTTTTTCTTCCATTACCACCTATCTTCCTTTCTTTTTCTTTCTCATTTTTGGGGTTTTTTTTTTTTTCTCCTTGCATTTGTAATTTGGCCATTCCTATTGCATTTGCAATTTCTAACTGTTTATCATTTTCAAGCACTATCTGACCTCATCCTGAAATTCCACTAAATTTTCCAAACCTCCCTCGTCTAGTAATCTTCCTCAACAAGATGGGGGTGTTATCACTGGTTTGATAATTAACTGCTTTCTCATATAATGCTTAACTTCCAACCCATACTACTCGGCCACTTCCATTAAATCTGGCTTTTGAGCACAGCAAACTTCTCCTCACTAACATCTTTAACAAACTCTTCTGCGTTCAACGCCATCGTTTAATGACCACTTCTATCACAAATAATACCAATATATAGCACCGATCTCAAGTAAAACACACAATCAACATTTGTTTCCAAATTTTTAACTGTACTTTTTACAGTTTTGTATTTCCTCGACACGAGCCCCCAATTTTGGTTTAGCGGTCACCTTGACCAAGGCCACAACCACCTCTCAACTACGGATTTCCAAACTCCTGAATAACTAGACAATCAACTGTGACTTGATTATAAATTCTAAAAAAAAGTATTATTTTAATTTGTGTGTTTAAATCAATCCATTGAAATTCGATTAGGTATCAATAATCAAAGATTATTTCTATAATAAAGTTGTTAATTAATGAACTACTAAACTTACTACCCTGGTGTGTGTCGCGACGTGGGCTGCAGCGAGATTACAATTAGGATGCCGAACTTGCAAAGAGCCCTGGCGAATATTCCAGACCAACTTCATTTCCAATCGTGGGACGTGTCCAACGGACGACTTGTCCTTACTGAAGAAAACCAGCTTCCTAATGACTCCCGATGCTCGGGGTCGACTAACTGTAAGTCCAAAAGTGATGTAGCTTGTTTATCCTTGGATAACTCAGAGGCCACTAAATCGGAAACGCGAAGACGGCTACACAATCAGACAAAAACTACTGGAGCTGAGACTATGACAATGTCCACTACAGAAGACTAGATTTGACTGCGATTACTGTCGCGTCACTTGGAAACTCTGCTAATACCTTGGAGCACGATGGTATTGAACTCTCCTGGAGTAATGTGTTTGTGATACGCTGCTCATCTTCTCCTCACCAGTGCTTTATAATCCTCTCAAACAATACTAGAACGATCTGGTCCTCTCAATGATTCTTGTGCCTCAATAATAGTTCCATTACATCATAATTCGGAATTCAGCCCCAGTTCCCATATTAGAAATGTTTCATAGCCATCACCCACACCCAGCACTGTGCCTGTAGATACAGTAGGAGCGCCACCTATCTTCATCAGTGAAACCTGGGTCTGGCCCCCAGATCTTCTGGACTTGAGTTAACTCCAGAACATTCCAACCTTTCCTTTGAAATTACTAAGGTTCTAGACTCTTCTCCGGTTTTCTGGTCTTCTTCTGATATCTTCTGGTTCATTCTATTTGCTCACACACACCAGTTATGCACACAAACCATGTTTATGTTAATATAATATTACTTAGACTATTATAATCTTTTATGAGCTAATTTATGACTTAATCTTGCTCAAAGTGGAATAAATCATTGCTAATTCCTTGGGCCGCAACATGGTACTTATTTTGGTATCAATGGAAAGAGGAGAATCATAGCTATCCACTGGTATGGTATAAAAATCATAAACATCGGGTGCTTTATAAATTCTCGAAGGGGGGTGGTAACCCCTTTGGTATACTGGTAAACCGTGTTACAAAAAAGGCTTGGTAAGACGAGGGTTAAATAAAGGAAACGATCAGCCAACTTTATTTTATACTAACCATACGATATCAATTCTATTTCTTCTACGTTTAGCTGTTACTCCTTTGCTGTTTCCGTTATATTTAATGCAGTTGTTAGAAAGACTAAACAAAATATAAATTGGAAAGGTTTACCTTTCCCTTTGACCAAGTGACGGTTTCATATCCCTTGTAAGCAAATGGTTGCGGTTCACACTGTAGATAAATAAGATATAAATTGTTATTATTCATTCACCTTTGCAAGGTTTAAGAGAGCAGCAGACGATGGTGTGCAAGAATCCCAAATTTAGACGTCGTCATTGGTTAACACTTAAAGGTGCTTGTTCCGATCGTCTTTGGGACCCCTGATTTAACCGGAAGTAGTATCTATTTTGATATCAGATGAAAGGTTGGATTTTTCTCATTGTCCTCCTGAAATTTCAGCTTCCAAGTCCGTTTCTTTCCCAAGATACTGACAAAAAACTGCCGTTTTAATCGTTAACCATCAATATTGGCAAAGTAGTAATTAGGGCGTTGAATTATGCATCATCGCGTCTAGCATCAAACCACAAGTTTGTTTCCCACGGTAAAAAAAGTTAGTTAGCGTATATAAGTGTCAGGCTCCCATATCAAGCAGAGAACACAATAGACAAAAATCGGAACAAGCACCTTTAACCCCAAAATGTTGACGAAACATCCTGAACTTTTCATGTTTTCAAACAAAAGTTTCTTATTCAAAAAAATTGTTTTTGAAAAAACATGTTTTCAAACAAAAGTTTCTTATTCAAAAAAATTGTTTTTGAAAAAAATCTCAGCAATGTGCGCTACCAGTTTACATTATTATAATATTGATCGTTGAATGCCATTGACCTTTGTTTTCTTATGAAAACGCGGTTAATTGAATAGAAAAGAAAGTTGTTCGGTCGAAGCTTGCCAAACAACTTTCTTTCATTACCTTTGTTCGTCTTTCTCCCTTTCCGAATAAATGATGAAACATACAGTCTAAGTTAATTGAATTGTTAACGAGGACAGATATTTCGTACTTTCATGAACAAATTCGGCAGGGTGATAACACCTGAATTGTTTTCAATTGCGTAGCAATATAACATTGGCCTGCGCTCTCAGATGAAAGGGAATTTGAAATGTTTTCTCCTCCGCATACCGGGCCGATTGTTGAAAATCTTTAGCTCCATTATTTGCTGAAGTTCCACGGTAACGGAATAACATTCAGACTCTATTTTTGGACGTCAAGCCAGTGCAAAAAAACAAAAAAAGAATTTTATTACAATGTCAAATCATTGAAGAAAGAGATAAGAAGGAAGCACAACGACCCACTTTGCTTTGACCAATCCATCTGCCGCCCAATAATTGCAATTGTTATTCATATCCTCACAAGTGGACCTTCCGAAGATAATCCTAATCCGATTTTCTCGCTCGAAGAAATTCGCAGGTCGTGGATGTTTCTTCATTGCGTAAAGATTCCGGGTTATGGGGAATCAGCCAATCAGCACGCGATGCATGCTGGGAAGACAATATTCAAACATGTATGGTGGCTTACATGGAAACCGGTCAACACGCCCGGGGGGATCTTGGATTTTGATCGGGAACCCATGCTCGTTCCAAACAAAAGAAAAAAAAGGACTAGCTGCAAATGCGGGATATTGTTCAAAGGGATATGGCTGTCTGATTTCTTGTTTTCAAATGAAAATTCATTGCAATAATATCAATATTATGTATTTTATTCAACTTGTATTGTGCTTTGCCTTGAGTTGGAGGAGTCACATCCTTTGGATGACAGCGATTTCTTGCTTCTGAGTTCCTCCTGGCTAACTCACTGAGGCAATTTTAATTTTAATTTTTATCCTTCTTTTTCTTGATATGTCTGTATATTGTTCAATTTTGATGTTCTTAGTCAAATATGTAAATAAATAAATAAAGACTACCGCTAGAGGTATCAAATTCACAACCAAGTTCTAGTCCCACTAGGGGTATCAAATTCAGTTGTGATCAGCAAAATAACCTTAAGTGTGTATTTTTTCTTGCAGTAGCAGAAGTGTCATTTTTCTTGTCTATTGGCTATTTTAGATGTGTATCTTTTTCATGTAATGAGAACAGGTCCCGCAAGGGGTATAATCTCACTGCAAATAAGTCCCGTTTCACTGAAAACTAGTGTCATTTCACCAAAACTGGTCCCGTTAGGGGCCGGGTATATTTTAAATGAAAATTTGTCCCGTTAGGGGTCACTTGCAGAACCGCTGTTTTTTTTTTTTTTTTTTTTTTTTTTTTTTTTTTTTTTTTTTTTTTTTTTTGAAAATCCAAGACGCCCCCCCCCCCAGGTCAACACGTTCAAATTTAGTCAAACTTTCATCCTTTATTTCTCACACTGGGCTGTCTTGGGCACTAAAGCTGAACGCATAACGATGTACAAACACTGCGTATTTAACGAAAACAGCAACAAATGCACACCGGAGACAGCCGGAACATTTTGTAATAAGGAATATACTTTTACACTTTTACGTGGTCGTACATACAATTTTCAAAAAATTCTCCAGTAGTGATTGCTCGCAGATCATCGATTGCGGCAGAGGGATTACGATCAAAGGGTCGCTGTTGAATGACTTCCTTTTGTGTGGGTGAATGGATAAACAGATTAAAATCGGATTGTGGAAGTCGTTGTGGTTCCTTCTTATCTCTTTCTTCCATGGTCAAATATACTCATGGCATAATCCGTTATTTGTTTTGCACTGGTTGGAAAGTTCAAACCAGACTGAATGGCATTTCGTTACCAGCTGTTACCGTGGAAATGCCCTGAAGTATATGCGTATCGATTGGTCACTGAAGAAATTGAGGTAACATTTTATTCATTTTCAAGAACATGGGCAAGTTTTATTAGGCAAACAATAAATTTCACACTGGGTTATGACCAATGCACGGGGTTTCAGGCACTGATAACTATGTTGCAAATACGTGCCTCTGAAGGTAGTGGTTGAACTTGGTATTGTTTTCATTTTCTATATATTTTTTTCCGCTTTTACTTATTGTCAACTTTAAAGGGTCAATGTGGCTTAGTTACCAGCTATCCTTCATCAGGCCAAACTAAACACACAGAAGCAAAAACATAATTCCAATAATTATTAACACAACTCGTCATGAACTTTGATTTGTTTTGATTATTGTTGCTGTAATGATTGTGACGTATCAATAACTCAAGACTTCACACAACTTGCTTGATTAACCAATCACAATTTTATTCACTCAGTAAGCATGGTCGGTTGGCTTGAGTGAGATGTTGGCCCGATAATTATGTCCTGCACCATATGGTCCTGGAACATAATGTTCCTGGAGCATAAATAATCTGGAGAAATATTTTAAGTCAAATATGCTCCAGGAGAATATTTGAATATTCTCCAAAGCAGTGGAGAAATATTTTATCATATGCTTATGGAGCATGTGCATTCAAATTTGACTTAGAATATTTCACCAGATTATATATGCTCCAGGACAATAATTATGGTCCTGGACCATACCATATTATCGGGCCAAAATTTCACAAAAGCGGTCGGATGTGTGTGTATCTAGGGAGTTGGCAGTTCATTTAGTATCAGTGTGTTGCCACATTAAGCATAGTTGCCGTGTATAATGACAAAACCTCACCCTTAACGTTTTTGGGCAGACGATCTATAGAATCTAGATACAGGGGAAGGGCGAGTCCAAACCCCTACCTTTTTCACCACATTGCTTTTGTATTGTCTACTTGCAGATCGGTATAGGGATTAGACGAAAATGTTAACTTCTTCATCAGCTGCACTCACTAGACATGCCATATAGACTCGCTACTCTTGTACGCAAAGACCGATCAACCTCATACTTGGCACGATGATAGAACATGCTGACCTCTACCATTGTACCTTATTTGCATATTCGTCATTATGACTATGAGCTCAATTTGCACATTTCCAAATTTGTTTCAACTGAAACTTAGTGAAATATTTTGTGTATCAGGTGAATATAAGAAAATAAAATTTAGGTTATCCCGGGTTAAAGGTCACTCAGATGTCAAACTACTGTATGTAAAAACTCCTGTTTGTATGTTTTCTCCTGGCGTGATCCTTGTATAAAAGCTACAGTATTTTGAAATGAAAGTCATATTCGATTTAGCCTATTCTTGTAATTTAGAATTTTGTGGTTCATTAAAGCTGACAAAATATGATTCCAATTCTTAAAGGGTTGTAGAAGGGGTAATTCAAAAAGAATTGTTTGGGCTTCCATTATATGATCAAAGAAGTGATTTTAAAATGTTACTGCAGTATACCGTACATGCCCTTACAAACTGTACTCACCAAAACATGCTCGTACACGCTCGTTGCAAGCTTATACAGATTCGCAAGAGCACGCATTTCCCCAGCACGCATTGATGACTTCTGCGCACATGCAAAAGCCTGCGAGCTTACAAGACTTTTACGAGCATATGATCACAGTAAGATTTATTCGCGCACAAGCATGCAGCTGCGGCACGTACTAGCAGTGTGAAGTCAAGCGCGAAAAGTTGCGAGCAAGCCGGAAGTGCTGAAATGCTTGTGGGAGGTCAAAGTTCATCCGTCTTGGAGGGAAGCTGAGACAAACATTTAAGTGTAATGTTTAATTGGTGGTAAATTTATAAATTTAACAGATTCCTTATGACACGTGGCATGAAGTAAGCAGATGTCCCATGTACCAGATTATTAACAGAACCCAAAGTTTATTTGGGGGAAGTATATTATAGGCATTCATATAATCAGTTTCCCGGAAACCCACTAAAGATCAGAATTCGGAAGACATGTTTTTGTAGGCTTTAGGTCTCTCAAATGTTTATTCTGCATTGTAATGGGCACACCTACATTTCTTATCATGGTTAAGATGTGCATTTGAAGGTGCTAACTGTGACTGTCTGCCGAACTATCAAGTTCATTTTAAAGTGGTATTACCCGATTTTGTTAATAATTGAATTTGGTTATGCATAAATTGAGTTATATAATAAACATAAATAATCTATGCCTTTATACTCAAGATACAAAAGGTTTGAAAAGTGTTATTAAATGTACACAATTATCAAGTGGTACTTGACATTAAAGGGAGTTACCGATTTTTTTTTTTTGTAAATTTTAGATCTGGTATATTTGGGATCGACCCACAAAAAGATTTTTTGGGACATTTGAGTGCATTAACTGTTTAATACTAAAGTTTCTATCATTGGTTTTTTAAAGGGCATTACCTGATTATTAAATCTGACCAATTTAGTTGTGAATGGAATATAAATCAGCAGTCATTTAAAGGGCATTTACTTGGATTCACACCGTGGTATTGAACATGCCTGTCTAATCCCGTGTCTAATATGACATGGAAATTCATCATTGCTTCAAGATATTGTCATTTTCCATTTTTCTGTCATAAGCATGGTCAATATGGACATTTTGGAGGTGACCATGTTGATATAGGCTGTTATAACGCCCATTTTCAGCACCATGAGCAACCAAAAACCCCATACTCTTTGAAAATGTTATCACTGTCACCCAAAGACCCCTTTTTGGGGAAAAATTGATAGATTTAGCTCTAAGACCCAATTTGTGGAATATGTTTTCCTAGTGTCACCCGGGGTGTTACCAAATCCCATGCCCTGGGTATGCATGCAGCTAAGCTCACACAGGCAGCTCACGCAAGCACGTACGAGCTCTATTGTATGTAAGCTAGAAGAAGCTCGCGCGGGCTCACATGGGGAGCTCGTAGGTGCTCGTTCTGTTCCAAATACGAGCTTGCGAGGCTGAGCACGCAGCAAAGCTCGCGGCAAGCTCGCGCAAGCACATACGAGCTCTATTGTATGCGAGCTGGCACAAGCTTGTGCGTGCTCACATTGGGAGCTCATAAGTGCTCGTTCTGTTCCAAATACGTGCTTGTGTTAGCTCACTTAGTGATCGTAATAGCCCATAAAGTGGTCGTAATAGCTCGTAAATTGATCGTAATTAAAGGCTGACTCAGAGATTTCCTGAGGAGGGCGCCCTCAATTTCCAAACAAATCGTGTTTTTTGCATGTACATAATGCTTGTCCATATAGGCCTACTAATCACTGTGTGAAATTGCTAAGCTTAAATCGAATTCCTTCATATAGAAAATCACAACTTTGTTATAAAATTCCGGATCCGGAATTTTTGTTATACACAGTATCCTGTGGGACGTAAGACTACACAAATGTTTACTGCATCAAAACGAAAAATCCGATTCATCTCAAATTTCGGAATTGTATATTTTAGGTTACTATCTTTAGTTCAAGTTGACTATTTTTCATTATTACACAAAAAAATAATATTTCGAAATCTCTGAGTCAGACTTTAAGCTCACAATGTGCTTGCAACGAGCTTGTTACGTGCTTGCAACAAGCTTGCAACGAGCTTGCAATGAGCTCACAAATATGCGCGCCATTTTCATAAGGGTGGACATGTCTGAAACGTGATGATAATTTGAAATACAATGTAATAGTAAATAGGCCAATCTTGTATGGGACCTCGAGTAAAATTTCAAATTATTCACAAACTGTTGTGTGTTAAAAACAAACAGATGACTACCTTAAAATCCCAGTCAACCTTAGTTCTTTGCAAAGTAGCAGAGAGAGCCGGTGTCTCGGTCGCTGGCCAATCCAGATCACATATACCAGCCTCTAGGAGTAACACTGTCGTGTCTTTGTCTTCTGATAGACGTGCCGCAACTACACAGCCCGCACTACCTCCACCACAGACGATGTAGTCGTAGGAAGATTCCAAAGCGCTCGCCATCTTTGGAAAGTTCAAGCTATACACCATCGAAAAGACATGCGCTACAGAATATGTTATGGGAAATCCCCGTAGCCCTACCTGATCCATGAATATGTATTAGAAATGGAATGCAGGAAATGGGATGTGTGATCATCCTATGCATGTATAATGTCACTTCTGATTAAAGGGGCATTTCGTGATCCATAGCCTCGCGGGAGACTTACCTAAAGAAAGTTGAGATTTTAATATAATCGGAACCGTTGTATAGCGCGTGTGCCTAATCTTACGTGCACATAATCGATCTACTTCTTTGGAAGAAATTTCAAAACTTTGTATTCCCTTTCCTTAAACGAACAAATTATCAACAACAACGATTGCATATTATATGGTGTACGTGATATAAACATTTTTCCTCATAACATCAATACGGGCCGCGACCAAATCAACCGCCATTTGGTATAAAACCTTTTCTTGGGGATTATAGTGAACCTAAAAAAACAAACATAAGGTGCTAAAATAACGAAATGCACATTTATTTTCAACTTTGAGTCGTAAAGGCAAATAATATATTGCTCTTTGATCAGTTACGGGTCAGGACCTAAAGAATAATCGTGTCTTTCGTGAACATGCCACGTTGTCGTTGTGTTACACCAGGTTTGTGTGTGTGTTGTGTGTGGTGTGGCAAGTGTGTGTGGGTGTGTGTGTGTGTGTGTGTGTGTGTGTATTTGTGTGTGCGCGCGCTGCATGTTTACCCCAATGCAATATGTACACATATGCAAGCGTATTAAGCATTGCGCAGATGGCAACTTGAATCGTCTGGAGCCGCGTTGCCTCATTTTGTGCATAAGCATTATTTTGGGGCGTACCCTCGTAACCCGTCTTACTCTCATGTAGGCCTTACGCTTAAATGACATGACATTCCTGAAAGCAATGTGTTATCTAAGCTTATTTTTTTATTGGCCAATTAACAATAGGTTCAGTTCCCGGTTTCGGGCGATATTTTAGTAGCGAAATACTAACCTCCAAGAAATCGCTAAATTTGCAAAATTTTTATACGGAAAAAATGTGTTGAATCAATTTTGGATATTTATAAAAGAAAAGCTTTGCTGAACAAACTCTGCAATTCCCATTTCTGAAACGGCAAGTAAATCCCCCCCCCCCCCCCCAAAAAAAGGATAAAATAATTTTCTATAGCACAGTGTATGGGAGGCATAATAGTGGTGTGAACCCGGAAGGAGGGAGGGTGGGAGGCACCACTGAATATATAGTTCCGGCAAAATCCTGCGTAACACCAAGTACTCCTTTTTCAAACAATTATTTTGCGCCGGCACGTTTTAGGCGATATCTTGTCGACTAAAATTTGGACTTAGAATTAAAATTGGTGTCAATTACTAGCTGTGAATTTCTGCTTTGATACATCTAGTTAAGCGGCAAGTTCGCTTATATTACAAACAAAATCATAGGGAACTACACGCTTTCAGAGGGAATCCAAGGGGCAAACGTTATATAGTGTCCCACAATGCAATGTTTCTTGTACATAATGGGGCCCCCCCCCCTGTGGCCAAAAATCTTAAAAAACGCAGGTTCGGTCAAAATCAAATTTTTTAGCATTCAAAGTTCCAGTATACTTTGGGTTTATTTTCCTCTTTTGAAAAAAGTACAATAGTGTATACATTATTCGATACAAACGAATGTGCTTTGTGTTGACAATTGTTGCTGAGGATTTGTTCTGGATTGGCAATATGTGTGAAAACGTAAGTACCCTGATTTCACATCGGTCAATCGACTGACTGCTTGCTTGCTTGCAATGAGGGCTGTGACAATTATTATCACATTGTTAGAAGTAGTAGTTACTACTACTACTCTAGAATTCATTAATTCGTGAACCTCTAGCTAATTTGAGGAAACTAAACTGTCAAGAAGCCCCAGTAAACTTTCGTAAGTATAAGCACACGAACGCCATGGCATGTGCAGAGTCGCTATATAGCCAAGATACTTCACTGCACTACAGCACATTTCGCTTGCACGAGACTGTAACATCAATGGCAATGCGTTCAGACAACTATTTCGCACGCGCAGCATCGTGGTGCAACTTTGCGTGCGTAAGCCAAAGCGTTTCGTCAACGCTTGCGGTCTAATACTGCGACCACCACGTAATCGTGTCACAGGAGGGCAGGACACGATCTTCTCGATTTGGGCATTTTGTATTTCCAACGATAATTTATGGATTCTTACGTGCAATTTCCTACGGCAGCCTCGGTACCAGTGACATTACAAAATCTCCTCTAATCCTCGCCCTTTAAGATTTACATAAGTAGTGACCAGCTGATATTCCTTTGTCCACTTAAGTAGCGCCCTCCTACGTTAAGTCTTTAAAGACTAGCACTTATATTACGCTTATGAGGGACGTACGCCGGATGCTGATGTCCTAACCCTCTGGTCTGACCTCCACTGTCAACTCGAGGAAGATATCTCTGAGGACACGTATGGAGTTCAAGCACCCCAACCTCCCTTCCCCACCCCACCCATCCCAGTTATTCACTTGAATCACACACAAAGCGACTATTAAAAACTTTTAGGAAAAATATAATTCGACAACTAGTCAAAAACCCAACCGGCCTCAGATTCCGGCAAAATGATACCCTAAAAGGCAACAAGCCATTCTCTCATTTACAGAGGTGTGTGTGTGTGCATGTGTAATCATGATCACGGAACCATGTCCTCGAGTATTGAAGCGTACCAGTTTCGTCTAATTCTTATCTGATGTTAACAATTAGTGTGAGTCAAGTAACAAATCACTTGTTCTTTCTGAACTTTGGCAAATAAATATAACATTTCACATTCTCTTATAGTACCTGGATATGCATTACAACAGTTCCCTGACACTCACTTTAACATTTAGTGCCTAAGGTGTTCTCACTCCTGTTGGTTCTTAAGGGGGAGGGGAGGCACTGGACCTTCACACTTAAACCCCAAGCTTAACACTTACTCTTTTCCTCAACCCTGAATCCCTATCTCTTTATCTATATTGACTCTTAAAACTCAACCTAAATCGTACTTTTTAACTATGAGGACCAACTCTAAAAAATCTAACTCTTTCGTGACCCTTAACCTAAACTTTTACTCTAACAACCTAACTTTATCTAACTCCTTATTCTACCTAAACCTATACCCTACTCTTAATTTAACTCTTACACGATACTTACTCTTAATCTAAACTCTTCGCTCTGTACCTCACTCTTAATCTGACTCTTATTCTTATCCCTTAACCTTCTTTACCCTGATTATTAACCTAAACCTAACTCTTAATCTAACCTTACAAAACTCTTACCCTAAACCTTACTCTTATTCTAACTCTTACCCTAAACCTAACTCTTAATCTACTCCTACAAAACCCTAAACCTAACCCTAATCTAACTCTTACAACCTAAACCTAACTCTAAATCTAACTCTTGCACCTAACTAACTCTAAATCTAACTCTTCCACCTAAACCTAACTCTTAATCTAACTTTATACGTTACCCTAATTCTTAATTTAACTCATGTTAACTCTTTCCTTAACTTACGCTGAAATCTAAACGCTTATGCTTAACCTACCTCTTATTTTCTTACCATTAGACCTCTACTTCTCTTACATCTTAGACCTGAACCTAACTCTTAATCTAACTCGTACACCGAACCCTAACACTTAAACAACACGCTAAACCTAACTCTTGATCTAACTCTTACAACCTACACCTAACCTTAATAACTCTTAACACATAACTAACTCTAATCTAACTTTCCACCTAAAACTAACACTTAATCTAACTCTTACGGACATACTAATTCTTATTTACTTCTTTTCTTAACATACTCTTAATCTAACTCTTAACACCTAATCCTAACACTAATCTTTACTCTTTTGCACGTAAACCTAACTCTTACTCGAACTCTTTCACCTAAATCGAACTCTTACACACTAACCTAACTTCTTAATCTAACTCTTACACCTAAACCTAACTCTTAATATAATTCTTACACCTAAGCCTAACTCTCTTAATCTAACTCTTACACACCTAACTTATCTCTTAATCTAACTCTTACTTACAACCTAAACCTAACTCTAAATCTAACTCTTACAATAAACCTAAACCTAACTCTTAATCTACTCTTACACTAAACCTAACCTAATCTAACTCTTACACCTAAACCTAACTCTAATCCTAACACTAACCCAAACCCTAACTCTTATCTACTCTTACACAACTAAACCTAACTCTTATACTAACTCTTACACCTAAACTTAAATCTTAATCTAACTCTTACACCTAAACCTTAATCTTAATCCCTCTTAACAAACCTAAACCTAACTCTTAATCTACCTACACCTAACCCAACTCGTAATCTTACTCTTACACCAAAAAAAAAAAAAATAAACCTAACTCTTAATCAACTCTTACCGCTAACTTAACTCTTATATCTAACTCTTACAAAACCTAGCCTGAAACTTTATCTTCTCTTGCAAACCTAAACCTAACTCTTACTTAAACTCTTTCCCTAAAATCTAACTTTTGAATTCTAACTCTTACACCTAAACCAACTCTTAATCTACCTCTGACCCCTAACCCCTAACTCTTAAGGCTAACTCTTACACCATAACCTAACTCTTACGCAACTCTTACACCTAAACCAACTCTTATCTATTCTTACACCTATACTTAATTTTGAATCTAACTCTTTTCTTAATCTTAGCCTTTATCTAACTCTACTCTTATTCTAACCCTAGACCTATATTTAACTCTTCTTATTGACCCTAACCCAATTCTTACTCTTTAAAACCCTAAAACTAACTTGTAAAACAGCTAAAGCATACTCTTATAAACCTGAATTTTAGAACTACACTTTTCTCGAGGGTAATTTAGTGAAACATACACACAAAATGGATGTGTCTAGGATTTCGAAATACATCTTAATACATAATTGTATAATTGTATAATGTGCACAAGTCTTTTAACGCAAACACACTGGCAAATATTTGCGCATTCGCGGCGGCCATGAGTGTTTGTGTGTTGAGTGTGTGTGTTGTGCACACACGGTGTGTGTGTGTGTGTGTGGGGGGGGGGGGTTATACGCACTCACCCCGCACACTAACCCCACACACACCCACACTTACATGGGTACATTGTTGGAGTAAATTTGCTCATAGAGTCTCAGTGAAATGGCATGTAAATGGCCTAAACCCTTCTGAGGTAAACCCATAATCTAACTTTCACTACAGCTGTATAAATGGTGGACTAAAACACACAAAAATACCCCGACAGTGCAGAATTGTACTTATTTTTTTAACCCACACACTGTGTATCCGTACGTAATGTTCCCACGCATCTGTTTTGTCGAGACAAATAACCCCACAAATATAGGTTTTTTCTTCCCGGACGATTTCGGAAAAATGTGCATGAATTTTTTGTATAATATAAATTCAATTTTCGCTTATATTTTTTAGAATAAACGTATATCCTGTTTTCAATTTCACAAAGCTTAACATTTCATTCGATTTCCATTTTTTTCTTCTCATTCAGTTGTTTAAGCGAATGATCATACGGTTTCATTTATGGGATTTCAAATACATGATTAGGCTTTTCGGTTTGATGTATGTGTTGCCAATTTCAATGTTGCAATTTCAATCTATTTAGAGAGATATCATGTGTCCTTATGACTTGAACGAAATCAATATCATTTTTCATTATGATCATTGAATGGTATAGATGCTACAATCAATTACAAAATTGAGCCAATGATAAAGGCTTTGACAATTCTCAGAGTTAGTGTATATATGTGGTGTTTATCTACGGTGTGGTGGGTGTGCGAGTGTGTTGTGCGCGTAAGTGCGTGCATATGTGTGCGTGTGCGAGTACGTGGTGAATGTGTGAGTGGGGTGTAAATAGTTTAATGCACTTTCATTTGCCCTACCTTTCTTCAAACCAATGACTGAGGAAGGAAGGTACATGCATGCGCAAATATGTGAGGATTGCGAGGAAAAGAGATTGTTGTTAATAATCTTGTTATAATATATTAGATTTGAAGATTGAAGACTTTTTAATGTTCTTGATAGACATATTGGGCTAAAGTTGGCCTTTTATCCTAACTACTAAGCATTACCACCAATGTACCCCATCAAATTTTGTGGTAGTTTGTGGTCTTATGGGGGTGCAAGTGTGATGAAAGTTGTGGTAGTTTGTGGTAATCTGTGGTAAGTCATCACATATAAGCCTACAGTGTATTTCAATGATCATCTCATTTTATTGTTACTGTCCGAATTATCTACCCACTTTAGTGACTGATTAGGTTTGATGTACGGCTTTGGTATTTCCCGATGTAGCAAAGCGCGTTGGTTACAACTTACTTTGGTAAAATTATGTTGCGACTTGTTTTGTGAATACGGGGGCTCATGCTGATGCGGGAGAATGACGGGCGGCTTTTTTTTTTAAATTTGCTGTTTGCCACATAAATTATGATATATTTTACATATTATTTTCTGTTAGGTTTTGTTATGAATGTTGCTTGAGCTGAGGGACTTACATTTTAACCACTGTCTTGCTCATCAGTCGTTTTTCAATTTAAAAAGCAATCTTAACTTGATTTAGATCGTACTCATCTTATGGCTTCTGTTATTCTACTTCCCTCTGCTCACCCTCATCCTTCATTCATTTGATGTGCCATTTCTGTGCAAATCTATTTTCGTTTTACAGAATTCTGTTCCACAGGTTTCAAAAACAATTTGGTTAAGTTGAATGTTTTTTGTATGATTGAGGTTATAATTTCAACAAATATGTTTTCTTTGGGTATTCAATACTATGGATCTGAGTGAGGAACTTCTGGAGAATTTTCCTTGGTTATAACATGACCGTCTTCACTTTTTACTGCCTCCTCAAACGGTTTAAGCGAGTATCTGACATCTCCCATATTTCAGCTAATTCTAATCTATCAACTTAGATCATTGCTTCAATTTCTACTTTGTGTTAAATGATCCCATAACTTTTTGCTTTTCAATTTATAGTTACCCTGTTCACATGATATTGTTTTCTTTGTTAATTTTTCAATAGTGTATATTTGCCTAAATATATCATTTTTTTAATCTTATTTGATATGAGATGGAGAATACATTGTTTATGCATGTTTGATGGGCCTCTACTAGTCCTTATGGAATTATAGTTCAAACTGTAGTTCACTTAGCCCATTTCTACATTAACTCACAAATATACTGTGTTTTAGATTTATCATACCTGCTTGTCATTAATCACATGTTACATTGTTAAAATATAATTTTTGTGTCTAGTTGTGGATCTGCCGAAAAGCAAATGGCACATTGGGATTGCTCTCTGGTAGATGGTGTCTGTCTACTTGCCCTTGGTAAAAACCTATTGACATGAGTGTGCACTATTTCCACACACATGTGAATTTTCGGACCTGTGATTCAGGGGGTTAATAGTTCCCATAGCGGTGACCTCAAGTGTCGATGATGACCTCTGTGACCTTTTTCCCTATTCACAAACCGTGAGGGCAGATTGACAAAGGCCATCTGTGAATGCTGTATACTTTTAATTTAGTCCAGTAGTATATCATAACATTTTCCCCCTAAGTGATCTAGTATAGTCATGTACATTTGTAATTTCTCCCTCCAACTATTATTCATGTGCAGAGAACCGTTGATCCTTCTCACTCTCTTTTATGACCAAAATCTTTGTGGTCACCTTAAAACTTATGCTCGCCTTTTTCATACACACTGCTGGTTATTGTTGCTGTCGGGGTTGTCCTGCAATTGATCATTATGATATAGGCTGATGCTATACCATGCCTTACTTTAGTTTTATTTATGGTCAATACACGGTTTTAGTTTTCTTCTTCCCAAAAACGTCATCACCCATTGATACGTATACAAGATAACACACCATCTTTTGAATATGATTTCGTAGCCCTACCCAATCTCTCGCACTTGTAAAAATTTGTATTTAAAATTATATAATTGTATTAAATTAATATTTGTTGATTTATGTAAAATTATTTCATTTGTTTTTGTAGTTGTTGTTTGATAATCCGGTACTTAATTTTCCCACTTTTTTTCTCTGCACCATGTCCAAGTTACCCTGATTGTATTTTGAATGTACCCAAATTTGACCCATTTCAATTCGATAGTATCCTCAATTCATCACTCCTCGAATCTGATAATGACTGTAACATTGACCATATCAGTCCCAACTGTAGTTATACCTTAGCCGACGGTCTTAACGATTGCTTAAATCCTAAGGTATACAGTTGTCATTATTTCATCATAATGTCCGCAGTTCTAAGTAAGCATCCACCGATGTAACAATTATCCTCTCTACCATTAAGCAAACTTTTTCATATTGTGGTTTTACCGAAATTTGGTTTAATTATGATTTGATTCAAACTTAGTTGACATCGATGGCTATTCAGTTATTAATCCTTCAGTCAAGAACGAAAGATGGGCGGTGCATCCCTTTCATTCACCCCAAAATTGATTATGAGACAGGACCGACCCTAACATTATTTGCCCTGCTTGCGACTCTATATTTATCGGTGAAATAATGAAGACAACAAATCCAGCAATAAAAAACCATCGTTGGTATCATCTGTCGCCCAGATTCAGTCAACATTGATGAGTTTTTATCCGAAGCTTTACTAGGTTCGCAGATCTAAAAGTCAAAACGCACTGAACCGGAAAGTTGAGTAACAGATGAGGATGTTTTGGATAAATGAAAGCATAAAATTTTGAAGTCCCTCCAAAAGTTTTTCTTTTACAGGTTTTACACATACGTTTTTAAAATTCATGAGGCTGATTAAATAAAATTTGCATATATTTTTTAAAACACTTAGTACTTGTTACACAAAATCTGCTCTAACTTAAAGACGGAAGTAATTTTCAACATGCGACTCTGCCACTTGTAGTCAATATTCCACGAAATTCAAAAAGACCACACTGTAATTTGCAAATCCGTAGCTCTTGGTAGAAAAATTGCATAATTTATTCCTCATTTATCGATTTTGTAGAAATTACTCGTATTTATCAACCATAAAAAATAAAATATTATGCCAGATTTTGGCTGAAAACCTCAGAAAGTTAAACTAACAACCCCAAATAGAATTGCGATACCATTAATAAAGCTGACATGTGTGAAAGACTGGTCCATATCTATTCAAGATCTTTCAAGCATGACACCGAGTAGGGAGCGGACACGTTTCTGTGGAGCTCCCACTAACCCACTCTCATTGTATCGACTATTGAATTAGTGATTCTACACGCGTGCATCACACAATGGTCCCGATGCGAGAGAAGAATTAGTTGCAAAGCCATCACTATATTCATCGACGAACATTGAAGATAACGAAGCTTGAAAAATTTGTTAGGACTTCATTGATACTCATTGTGGAAGGGCAAAAACATGTTAGAATCTAAAAACTGGCAACGGCTATCGAGCACACAGTGAACGGATTCAGTGTGGAAAAAGCCGGCGAGGAACTGGATAAACGTGGTTTTGAGAATATCACGACAGAACTGAGATGCTACGCTTCTGAATATACTAAACAGAAAGCTGAAATAAACAAACAAGACAGACAATAAGGCTTAATAAACTTCATACTTGTAAAGGATGGAGAAGACGGCCGGTGAGATTGTGTGGAGAAAGTGGAGAACTTGCTTAAAGAAAAGTAGGTTTGGGACGAAGTTCGTTGGAGAGGGCACATAAGATGGAAAAGTATCCACGGAAGCCGCCGCCTATTTCGTGAGAAATTTTGTCCTTTAAAAAGATAACTGCGAGTGTGAGAAGCCGACGGCGGCGGTTTAGACCCCTCCACTTTTTGTTCTGAACGATCTCACCGCCCTGGACTTAGCCGAGAAAAAGAAGGAAAGATTCAGTTAAATCTCTGTCACGACGGGGAGTGAAAACTACGCTTTTGATGCGGGAGTGGTAGATCCAGAGGAGGATAATATCCTACTTTTAAAGTCGTAAAAAACTCGTAATAAACATTTTGGCCGGCCATTTTGAGTCGTCACTTGGTTAAGAACCCTCTAATAAAATCGTTAATCTTCTTTTTTCTGAAGTGGGAGCTACGTTTTAAGTTAGTGCTTGATAAACCTTTCTGAATGAAACGCAGAGGTTTTATTGCTTACCGTGTGGAGTACGTGGCTCGCAATAATTTGTGAAATTAAAATATGGCACTCGCTATCGACGCGGGTTACAACTGTATCAAATTCCGGAGTCCTCCGTTTGAACGCCATCTTTTCTGTGTTGTGTAATCAACTTTGAACTTCTAATACAAGCTTTTCAGATTAATCTATACATGGCGTATGGAACGATAACGCTTCTGACTATAAATATAACAGAACCGTGGTTTGGTTTTTTTTTACTAAATCAATAATTGTTACGGACATAAAGACAACTAAACTTTAATCTACATTTGTGATAACCCTTCTCAAGAAATCATGGTAATGGAAATGCGATTCTAATAGATCCGGTTTACTTCATTCACTAACTACGTCACGTTAGTGTTCACATCAATGGGGCTATTTAATGTGTAATTTGCAGTTTGGGGCCGTTTAAATCCCCCAAATTTAAAAAATTGGGATGGCTACGAAACGGGCGAGGTGTTTTGATGTCCATCCCATTCCACAGTGTAGTGGGTTTTCCTTCCTGCCTAGGACCTAATTTCGCCTTGGTGAGGTCCGCGGGCCCCGTAGGTTTTAACTATAAAAAAACACCCTAGTTTCCTTTCTAATGCTGTGTTGGTCATCAAAATGTTATACTTAACACTTTCTGGATCTATTTATAGTCTGACTCAGAGAATTTCGAACTATTAATTTTGTTTGTGGGTAAGAATGAAAAAATAGTCAACTATACCTAAAACTAGTAGTAAACCTAAAATGCACAATTCTCCCAGAAATTTGAGATGAATCGCGTCGGGTTTGTTCGGTTTTGATGCAGTAAAACATTTAATGTGTAGTATTAACGCGGGTTACGGCTATTACGGTCCCATATGAACTTGTTGTATAGACCAAAATTCCGGATCCCGGGATCCTCCGAATTTTATAAGCAAGTTGTGGATTTTTCAATATGAAGGAATTCGATTTAAGCTTAGCAATTTCACACACAGTGATTAATATGAGGACAAGCATTATGGATGTACACAACTGCAAAAGACAAACGTAAACAGCACCAAAACACGGATTTTTTTTGTAAATGAGGGAGGGCGGCCCTCCTCAGGAAATCGCGGATCGGGGGCACTTTAATATTCTTGGCTATTTTCTGACCTGCAAATGTTTTTTGGTTTTTTCGGACTATTTTCAATACTGGCCATATTTTAATGTGGCATTTCGATGCTAGTTGGTCATACTAATGACTGTGGGATTTGAATTATAAAACACCCTTTTTTAACGCTATGATGCAATGCCCATATTTTTGTCAGCCTCTGGGACAGGTCAGAATAGTTATCATGTGATTTTTTGCTATGAATTTTCGAATGTGGTGTGTAGCTCCTTCCATGGGTGGTGGGTTCCGCCGGTGCTTTCCAACAGACTGACTGGTGTACTCCTGAAAGATGGTGTACTTTTTTCCCATTTTTCCTTCCTTTTGGCTATTGATTAAAATGAATGTTTTTTCATTTTTTTTGCAAGATGTTTTTTTCCGACTTCGATTATTTTTTTTCTCTTTTTCCAGGTGATATTGTTTTTTTTTGGGAAAAAAAAAGTATTTTTAAGGTTTGGGTTTGGATGATAGTGGTGGTGTGTGATGTTATCTGTTTTACAAATCACCTAGGGTCGAACATTATTATATTTAATGGTATGTATTGTGTGTATACTGAAATTTCGCAGTAAACGGGGGAAAGTAATTTGCATATGAAAGTGTTACATTGGTCTATCGTATCATACTGGTTGCGTTGCAGTTTTTGGGGTATAATGACCGTAATCTCATCAATAGCGCTGCTTCGGTTTTCTAATATACGGTATTTCCCTAACTGTTTATAGATTTATTTTGGCGGGCAAACATACCCTAATTATATGTAAATGATTATACATTACAGAACCACCCAATATTTCAGCCAGACTGTTCGGTTAAGTCCTTCTTGCTGTCAATGATATAGAAATCGATATCCAGTGGCGAGTATAGGTGAAGCGTTGCAAACCACTAGTGTTGATTTGGCATAAAACTTCGATACTGCAACCTGTTTTTATAATACATCTAGTATTGTCTGCGATGGTTGGGGCGATAATGGTGGATCGGTGTCTTGGTTTGGACCGGAACTAAAAAGAACTCCTGTAAACCTTTGGTCGGAATGTTTTTGTTCGCTAACAGTATGTTAGGTCCAGGTCCCCGCGTATATATGCTTCACTGTATGCCTTTTGTGATCGGGCGTCGTCGAATGGCGCAGTGAATATCCATAACCCTGTCTCAAAAATTCAATCGGTATTTTTTTAAAAAGTTGCAGCACAGCACAAAAACTGTTGGGGGGTCGTTCTTTTTTAACCCTTATTATAACCCACTGATAAACGTGGCGGGATCACCGACGTTTTTTATAAAGGGTCAATGATCTATCCCCGTTTGCTTGGTATAGACTTCAAAATTTACATATCTACTAGCGATTTCGCTTCGATTGTACTGACGGATCCGATGTTATTTGATGATGTAATAGGGTTTCCCCCCGCACATGTGCTATAGCACATGTGCTATACATTTGGGTATGCGCCGCTTTTGGGGTTGCCTGTCACAACGGTCAGAAGACTTTTCGGGGGTTCGTTAGTTTGTTGTTACAAGGTCTGATGACTAAAAACAAAAGTTGCCTTTCTATTGCTCATGAATTGTCGTTGCCTCGGGACTTTATAAACGTAGGGATATTTTAATTACCTTAGAATAAGATATTCTATCGTTATGTCTCCAGATGTTCACTTTACCAAAAAAAATGAGGCGATGATACGTAACGAGTGGGGATTTTTGAATGGCTACTTTAACTCATACAGAGTAATGCCCCGTGTCGTGGCTATTCTCTATTCAATACATAATTTTTAGTTTGAAGTTTTTCTCTTCCTCCTCAAAAGGTCTAAATGACATGGGAAATATTATTAGGTTTTGGATATCGAGTTTGTCGATTTGAGATGTAACTTATTTAATTATATGGTGCCAATCAGATTCCCCTACTACTTTTTTTGAGGAAGACTGGTGTAAACTGGATTACATGAGTTTTTGGATCATCCACATACGATCATTTGTGGGGATGAATTTAAATTTTGATGCGAATTGATTCATTAAACGATGTTAGATTAAACAATCCCAACGCTAGAAATAAAGTTCTGAGTTGTGTGAAGGAGGAGAATGGTGATCTAGCGGATATATGGGTCGGCCATCCAACAATCCTACACCCGTATGTTTTTACTTACTTGGGAAGCCAACATAATACGTATGCAGTGCGAGATTACACTTTGTTTTTTTTCTCATTTCATTTCACATCAAATTGACCTCTAAAAAAAAATTGCCTTTGGGCTGACGTAATATTCCCCCGGGGTACGTTCAGATTCAGACCACTCTATTATCGATATTCAGTTTGACTTGAAACATAAGCGGGAAAGGGTAATTGGAAGTTGAATATTCAATTATTAAAAGACCCCTCACTTTATTAAGATAGTTACAATAAGAACTAAGTGTAAGAAAAGTTACAAAAGAGTCAATACTAAGAAAGATGGGTACAGGAGGAAAGAAAGGAATATGGTGGGGGCCAGGGGAGGGGGGGCGTGGGAAGGACATGGGGCGGGGGGGGGGGGGAGGGGGGGCGAAAGGGGTGACAGTTGCCAAATAATAGTCAACATTATCCGTTTGTGCGAGCCAGGGACGACCTGATGAAGTTGAGTTAAGGTGCTATAGAGGGCAAACACGCTGGGGGGGGGGATGATTTGGTTGATAGAATTGATCATCTTCTATTTGAAATGATCCTTATGGAAATAAGACTGAAACAATTCTTATCTTACTTATAAGGCAACTATCCAAAACGGTGAAATCTGTAGCATTAATTGGAATCTTCTTACCTTGTACACATTTTAGTGAAGGTATATGTTCAATGCAAATTTTGGATCTCAACAAGGTGACCTGGGGTGCAGTATGATTTATTACGCTCACTGATCTTTGGGGCCCAAAAACAAGATGAGTTAATTAACCTTCGCAAGTCTAAAATGGATAGGGTTTTTCATACGGAAGGTCTAAAACGAGGTGGATGGAACAGGGGGAGACAACCATCCACACAAATATCAAATATGTTTTGTTGATGAATATTGGATAAGAAGAAATTAATATTACCAAAACTATAGATGATGTGAAATGAAGGGAGATTAATAAAACAAATAAAACTCTCTCTATCTTCTCTCATACCAACCCCCCTCCAAATATTCTTATTCTTGTATTCATATCGTGAAAAAGATGCTATTCGTGGGGAGCAAGGAATTTTTAATAAGAATGAGTTGTAATACGTGTTACGCACTGGGACGGGGGGGTGGTACAACTCTTCTATGTCCTATGTACTGCCGCTCGACTAGTACTACTCCTCTCCGAAAGGGAAGGAGGGGAAACTTCCTCATCGTGCAAATAGACGGATAAAATTGATATCATTGTACCCATCAGGAGGGTGGGGGGATGCAATTTTAGAAAGATTCTGAGCCACCATCTGGTGTGGCCGAGGCGAGACGCGATTCTTGGAAGGTGTCCTAGATCATGGACGTGGAGGTTGCTCAAATCCTAACAGATTATCAAAGAATGGGGTAAACATCCACGCATATACAATCCGCACCGGGTTCAGATGGATTCAGTTATGAGTTCTATAAATTCTTTTTGTTGATAATTGAAATAATAACTTAGTGGTATTTGTTAGGTCTGCTAACTATGCATGATTGAATGGTCAATTCTCGGTTACCCCAGACATATGGTTTATTTACACTTCTAACTTCTTCCGAAAGGTGATAAACCTCGTCAGTTTTTAAAGAATTGGATGTGGGGCATTCCCTATTACGATTGTAAATCAAGGGTTATAAGCTTGGTTCGACTGCCTGTATTGCAGAGAAGGGAATCAAGTTTATAAAAAAGCCTTCCTAATATGGGAGTGTATCACATGCAAAAAAAAATAAAAAAGAGCGCAACGATGGCTTCATAATGGTGGTCGTTATAATGTGGAGAGCATGAGTTAGATGAATGTCTGACTTGGCTGCTTCAAGCTCAATCTCACACGAGCAAATACTATTCCAGTTATGTTTTCTACTGATAGACTCACTTCGAAAAAGAAGCTTCGACGTTCAGTGGTCTCATAGTTTGTCTAAGTCAGTTTTAGAGATTGATTTATTTTGGGTCCGTTACCATGGCCAAATGGGTAAAAATGGATGGGTATTTCTTATACTACTCAAGCATTGCCAAGGAAGCCCAAGCTTCTGATGCTTGTTAACGAAACGGCGTTCTCTATCAGAGGTCGTTAATGAATGTAGATCGTGGCTGCAGACAAGGTGATGGTCTTAGTCCGTTACTTGGATGTTTTTTTTATTGTGTGCTGAAGTACTCAATATGATGATTCGGTCAACCGAAAGCTTAAAGGGGCATTTTATTGATAATAAGGTATCGCCTCGCACAATATGAGGCCGACGATACCGTTCTCATTTTAGATGGTTCGGAGGGTTCTATGTCAGCAGCTTGGTGATTTAATGAATGACTTTTGCTGGAATTTGGTCTTGGCCTGCACACTCAAAGTAAACCTTGACAAAAAAACAATGCATTTGGCATTGAGGTTCTAACAAAACAAAAACAAGACTTGATACTATACTCTTTGTACAAATATAAAGGTCAAATGATTGTTACTAATGAGACTTTTAGGTCACTGGGTATTGATTTTCCTGAAAACCATAATTAACTGTTTGAATATTAATTTCCATAGTACTAGCGTTTTAAAACTTCAATTAAGTAGGCTCTTATTAATCAAGTCCCAAAGGAAGGTTAAAAAATAAACGGTGGTTTTGGGTAGGGTAACAGTTGTTTAAATCGCTTCTTTCCTTCTTCTGCTTTCAAACTTACTTTTATTTAATCCTTACCCTGTGCCGGTGCCCAATCCCACACGTTAATCTCACTAATGAATTAAATCGTGATATTTATTCAATTTTATTTGGAAAGGTGTGGACCGCTTAGTAGAAAACAATGATACAAGATTACATTCAAGCCGTTGGGTAGATATGGGAAATATTCAAAACTACATTTTAAAAAAAAAAAAAACATTAAATTACAAATGGGATCCACTGACAACCTTATATTCACTCGGCGGGTAGTTCTGATTGGAGTAAAAACTTTTTTTTTTTCAAATCTCCTTAAATATTTCTGAAGAGCTAAGTTTAAATTTGGAGGAGGGGAGGGAAATGGTAATTTTATTGGAGGGGAGGGTGAGGGGGTGGGTTCTAACTACAAGTTTAAACCAAGGTTTTTTTGTTTTTTTTTTTTCTTTTTTTTTTTTTTTTTTTTTTTTATTTTTTTTTTTTTTTTTTTTTTTTTTTTTTTTTCTTTTTTTTCTTTTCCATATTAAGAGTCCCATGTTGTTTTTGGGTTGATGTCTTATCTGCCTGGAGTCTGTTTGTAAGTTCACACATAACCTACCACCCCATAACCCAGATTTCTCTGATGTTATTATATGTTTATGTAACAATGATCGCATTAAAATCGGTGGTAGGTGTGGTCTTCTACAGACACTGCTGGGGGCAAAAAGGGATCTTATTGTAGCGATATTTTACAGTCGAAATGGTAATGGTCTCTCTGATAAGCAGGCCGTTTCTTCGTGGATCATTATGGAATTTGTATAAAACAACAAATTTTAATAATAGAGAAAATAGTAAAAAAAAGAAAAAAACTATGTTAAATAAAAAAAAAAAAAAAAAATGCTGTTAAAAAATCCTTTGGTTGATCTCTTTTAAATATCAGACTTCTATTAATGTCTCCAACCTTTTGTCCTTTCATTTTTTTATATATATTCTCAAAATACGAAAGGCTCAAGGAAAATTTATGTTCCTCCTTGTTTCCATTAAAAAACAAAGGTTGAGAAGAAGTTTATCTTAAAAAAGTGGAATGTAAAGTTGAATTATTTTCATCTCATATTTCAAACGCAGTCAATAATGGAGTAATATTTAACCATTCCCTTTAAATGTACTATGAATGTTCAACTTTAACAGTGGTTTCAATTTTAGAAGCAAAAATTTTATCCATAACGAATTTTTAGCCAGGGGTTACAAAATCCTTTTCCTCTTTAAAATAGGTAATAAGGAAACTCTGATCTTTGTACTTATTCCTTGTAAATAATAATGAGGAAACTCTTGTCCACCTTTTCTGTAATGTACTTACTCGCGAAACCACTTTTGGAATAAGTTAGAAGTCAGATTGGTTGAAAAGAGGGTCTCCAATATTAATCTCATTATTGATGAATAGTTAGATACGTTTTGGTGTATGGGATCTCCAAACTTTTGTTGCTGTTAAACGACGTCATTATTCTGCGTTGTGCGGGTGACACAATATACAAAATGAAAATACTGTGTGCAAAACGCATCCTCTTCCCTTATGTTGAAATGGATTAAAATTATATGATAGATAACCTTGGTGAGAGGATAATTTTTTCTGGAGAATTCTAAGGCTCAGCCCCATTTTTTTTGAAAGGGAATGGGATTGCTTTTCCATTTTGAAATGTGGAGACTTGAACCAAGATTCACTTTAAAAATCAATCATCTGTATACGGGGCAGTGTAATTGTAATTGATGATAACGTGTCCGTGGGGTGTTCATGGTATGTAGCAATGTGAATCAATGGTGTTTTTTTTGTTTTTTTTTTTTCCTCTTGGGGAAAAAAAAAAAAAAAAAAAAAAAAAAAAAAAAAAAAAAAATTGATTTCAAATCAATTTTGTTTTTTTTTTTTTTTTTTTTTAATTTAAAACCATTTGGGCATGTTGCGAACGTTAAACATTGATGGCAATATATTTGGCATATTTACGTATAATGTCTAAAACCCAATCGCAAATAAATGGTATACACCCAATCGCACAAAACTATCTGAATTAGCCTACAAAGGATATTAATCTGTTTAATTATGGCATGCACAGCCCTCAATTTTAACACACCAATCAGACATGCTATAATTATCACACAAACTTTTTTTTTTGAATTTTTCAATATTGAAATTTCTGTTATTTTTCATTCTTTTGTTGGGTTGGTCCTCTATTAAACCATCAAAAATGAAAAAAACCAAAAAAACAAAAAATATCTATTTCAATCTATATCTATTCAAGATCTATTTCCACAGCACTTTCAACAAATTGTCAAGGTAACCAATTTTAATCAGAAATGACTTTCAATTCTAGGAAACAATTTTTGATCCAAGAACTGTTTCATTTTTCCACCCATGAATTTTTAACATCATATTCCTATTGATGAAATAATCAAGCGAGATTAAACTAAAGCAACACAAAGCTGTGTCCGGGAATGATATTAACAATGAATTCCATTCATCAAGATTGCCCGCCCAACCTGTGCTTTTCAATATCTGTAAACTTTTTAATATTAATTTTAGATACGGTTTATATTCCTTCTCAAATGGGCAAATGGCTCTTGGTTTAATAAATCATTCCAATTTAATAAGAATAAGGTTCATCAACTCCTTACGTGGATTACATCTAAGTGCATTGGGCAAGTTTTTTACATCAATCTTAAACTCAAGATTGACGGCTTTTGGGTCAATAAGACTACTGATACTGGTCCTAGGGGAGGACGGCCTGGGTTTAGAGCCAACTATTTCCACTATGGATCATATTTTTATTGTACTAATCGATTATTTTTTTTTTAAATTTTAATTTTAAATTTTATTATTATTATTTTTTTTTTAATTTTAACGCTTTCCAATAGTACATCATTTCAATTGAGTTATATCTGATACTAATAAATATTGTTTTTTGGTTTTGTTTTGTTGGCGCTGGAATTGCGTTTTGGTTGTGTTGTCTTCTCATTTGTTTTTTGATTATACCATGTAGCTCCAAGGCTTTTTGATTTAGAGTCATCGATCAGCATTGGTGGGTGGTCTAGAAAAGGCCTCAATGCTAAAAAATTCATAAGTACTAATGGTCTATAACATTGCAGATCATTTCTGTTAAGAGTATTTACACATTCATCAACCAACACCCAATCACCATGTCACACAAATCACCTAACAAGAGCACCCGATTTCTCAAGAATTACAAAATCCCCCCCTTGTCATTACAACAACCCCAACCCCAACATCTATCAGAAGAAGATATCAGTGAGTATTTTAATGTAATGTAGGGCGTGAGACAAAGTCTAAACCTTTTCTCCGCTTCTGGCTAATTGTTTCACTATTTATTTTTCTATTTTCCTAAATGATTTGGAAATAATGTCTTGTTGTCAAAGAAAAGTTGATGATTCGAATGACTTGAGCTCTTTAATCCAACCATAAATGTTTCGTTAATAAGTTATTAATTGAACGAAATTATGTTACATATGTGACTGAGATTATATGTACTGACTACGTGTATCTCCTATGCTATGATGCTGATGGACCAAGAAAACAATCAGCCTTTCTTGAAAGCAAAACTGGAAAACTGACCTCAGAAAGTGTTCTTGATTTCACTCACTGCCTGCATACCTAAACTAAAAATTGGGATCTTAAGGAATACAAGCAAAACAAAAATTGTGATTTTTCTCGATGGGAAAAATCCAAGAAACAAACCAAAAATACTTCTTTGGAGACGACACAATGAAGTGGGTCGATGAGGTTAAATACCTAATTTGGGAGTGGTGTTTCAATACATGATGGTAACAATTTTCTAAAGAAAAGCAACTACATAAACAAATTACTCAAAGTACTCCAGAGCCAGAAAGACGAAATGTTATTGCTCTAACTTCTAACTAGCCAAAGTAAGTTTCGGGATTATTTCACAATCAAAAAATTCATCAAAAAAAATCAAAAAAAAAATGCATTTAACCTAAACCTTAAACCCCATTGATCTTTTTATGTCATCCCTCTGTCTCTTGATGACAACTGAAAATCGTGTTCTAATGCTTACCTCGGGTTTTTTCTAACTAACTATCCTTGTTCCTACTTTTGTTCTACTGAACGATAAAAACTAACCACTTTAAACATATGTCTTTGAAGCGTATGGGATAAGTTTAAAATGCGGCGAAAACCGGGGGGGAAAGTTGCGAGAGCACATTGAACAAATTTTTTTTTTTATAAGCCATTCCTGAAACTATGGATGACGCAATTTCTTAATCCTTTCTTAAAAATCTCCCCAAATCACACCTAAATTGCATGGTTTAATTTAACGTGAAGTAAGGTACAAAACCTATTAGGAGCCTTATTAACTCTAGAATGGTTACCTTTTGGACAAGTTGTTTACATCCAGGAAAAGAACAAAATATTCGTTCATTTTATGTTATCTTCTGATCTTTTGATAAAGGATGATTCTTCTGATTTCCACTCTAGCTGGTTATCCACAATTGAAAATATTTTAAATCAATAACCTAAACCACGTGTTTAGTTTTATCTGGTATACATGGATCATGTATTGATACCATTCAATTAAAAACTCATTGGATCAACGTTTCCCAAGATATAGGAAACAAGAAGGTTTCAACTTATGTTTAACAATAGTGCTAAAGATTTCAATAAATTACAACCTATTTAAACTCTTAAATGGTTTTGAATCTTATCTAAAAAAGGGGAAGAGAGAGGGAGGTGGAAAAAGGGGGGAAAAGAGGGGATGTGAGAGGGGGGGGAAGGGGAGGTAAAGAAGGGTGGAAAGCAAAGAAAAGAGGGGGGGGGGGGGGGCGGAAGAAGAGGGGGGGGGGGGGGGGGGAGGGGGGGGGGGAAGGGGAGGGGGAAGAGAGGGGGGGTAGTAGGGGTGGGGGGGTTCATCTTAAACGTTACAGATAGATTAGCATTTTGTAGATTTTAGGATTGTGGCAATTTGCAGACTACCTAGTAACACTAGTAGGTTTTGGCAATGATGAATTTCCCGATATAACTTGTCATCTTTACGCCATCTTAAGTAGGAGATGAATTTCACTACCTTTTTGTTTGTGAAGCATTTGCACAAACTAGACCTCTAATACAAAAGCATATTATTTTAACATCCAAATGTTCTGACGTCGCGGCTGTCTGGGGGGGCGGCTTCGCTGCGCCCGCCGGTCGCCCCTGTGTCCGCCCCTTAACACCGACGGCCGGGGCAAAGGCGGGGCTCAGACAGGGAAGGACGGCCGGGCGCGTGCGGAAACGATCTTGAAAAACACTCTGTGCCCGTATTCCAAAAACCTGTTTAACTAAACGCGATTTTAGCTAAAATCGCAGTAATTTAAAAATTTCGTTTAAGCAAAACGCGTTTTAAATATGTTTTAAACCATTTGCTTGCTTAAACAAAAGCTTTTAGAACACAGTACCAACAGTAACATCGTCCGTCTTTTAAATACCCTAACTTGAGTGTAAAAAGGGTCCTATTGTTGTTTTGATGGTTGAGCGCACAAAGTGTATCATGGCTTTCCGTAGCGTTAACAGTGTTTTAAGTTGCTACACGAACTGGGCGAGAACGCAAATTGCTGATGTTAACTGGACAGTGCAATGGGCCGTGTACTTGACGGAAACACACACTAAAACACTTCTTAAAACCTAGCCCCGTACCTAGTTTAAATTTCGCGATTCGATCGTCGAACGGCATTTTGGCGGAGTTAAATTGCGTTTAACTTTAAAATCCGTTCTGGAATTGCGTTACTTAAGCGATACGTTTACTCACATATAAACGTTCGTTTAGCTTAAAAATCGCGCTAAACAAACCGTTTTGGAATACGGGCCATTAAGTTCCTCATCACAATTAATTATCCAAAAGAATTTCGTATAAGGGAAACATGCACCCACCTCATTTTATTGCTTAATAGTTTCTCTTACACTGTGTGCTTTAGTTTACTTTAAATTAGGTTTTTTTATATTTACTAAGGGTCACACTACTAACTGGTTCACTCTTCCATTTTTTTCCTTTAGTTCAATGTATATACTTTTTGTTTTTATTTCACCTGTCATAATGGAATTCACCCCTTGGACGTATTATTTTTAATTTTCAAATATTAATAATCCTTATCTTAAGCCTTGTTGTTTATATCTATCTGTGTAGGTAAAATAAGTTAACCATGGCGTTCTCATAGCGCCATCTATATGCGTTGTGTTTTTTATGACGTCTTGTAGGCGTCAAAGGTCAGAAATTCCCTTTAAACACAAATAATGAGCCTTGTGCATCAAGTGATCTTATTTTTTATACAATAAACAGATTTTAATGATCTGTACTTGGTTCAAGAATTTGGTATTCCAACAACATTACATAAATTCTCACAATTACATACACATTACACCACATTTAGTTATAACTTATATTGTCCCTCAGATGTCCGTAATGTCACATGAAGCGTTTGCAGTTCAAACGTAATATGTCCTCACACGCGAAGACTTCAAAATGCACATGCAAAGTCCGCTTATAAATCATCAGGTAATTTCCATTGGACAATCTGCTCAGTCCTGAAATGTAACGTTGTGGTCCAGGCAGTTCCAAATACGACAGGTTACATAAGTCCCTTCGACGACCTCTAATTCCGCATATCAGCAGTCCAATATTAAATCAACCGGGGTGCACACCACCACCCCACCCCACCCACACCCCAAATCCAACCAAACCACGAATCACCACATTTCTATCTGTTCCACCAAGATTGGAACCTATTTTGATTCCCAGACTTTCGGCTTCAAAAGAAGACAGTAGAGAATAATTACAAAAACAAAACAATTACAGTACTCCGCCTGCTCCCACGGGGGTTGGTTGGGTGCATGGAAATATAATAAAAATACAGCTCCTGGCAATGTGTGGAGCATATATCCTAAATCTAAAAAAAACCATTCATTGTAAGATAAAAAACTATCTATAAAAGCACCATACTGTAATCGCTATTGGCATGCAGTCAACTGCTGAACTGCGATACTTATCTCAAATCTCAATATATACTGACTTCACAAAGAAGATCCCAAGCTAAAATAATCATTACAAAACATCATTTTTCAACATTATAACTTTATGGGGAAATCCCCCATGTCATATGCAATTTATGATCTTAAAAGCAAAAACAAACAAAGTTGACAAACAAGTTGACTTCATTACTAAGTTACATTTTGGGGAATTCCCCACTTCCCCTATTTGCAATCAAACAGGTTGCACTTATCAAAACAAACTAGGGTATTCCCCCTTTCCCCTTTCTTCTCTTCCTCTTTCTCTTTCTCTCTTTTGAGTAAACAAAGTACTTTTTTTTTTTTTTTTTTTTTTTTTAAAAAAAAAAATCTTTCCCAAAACTAAAAATAGAAAAAAATAATATTTTTTAAAAGTTTAAAAATCAGCAAATGGAGGGCAATATAACATCCCTCCCCCCTTAAAAAAAAAAAAAGAAAATTTGAATGAAATGAAAAATTTTCAAAATCCTGCCTGCTGGCTTAATTAACATATAAAAATATCTTATATAAATATTAAAATTAAAAATTATACCCTTTAAATTTAATAATAACCTCCCCCTTCCCACCTTTCCCTCCTCCTTCTCCCCTCCCCGCCCTTCCCCCCCCCCTTCCCTCCCTCCCTCCCTTTCCCTTCCCCACCCCCCTCACATCCCTCTCGACTCCCCCCTCCCTCCCTCTCTTCTCTCCCTCCCGTCCTCTCCCCTTCTCTCCCTCTCCCCTCTCCACCTTTCCCCCCTTCCCCCCCCTACCTCATCCCTTCCCCCACTCTGTTCCCTTCCACTCCCCTTCTTCCCCCCCTCCCTTTCTTCCCTCCCTCTCCATCCCCCCATTCCTTCCCCCCCCCTCTCCCACCCCTTCCTTCCTCCCCCTCTCCCCCCTCTCCCCCCCTTTCCAAACCTTCCCTTTCCTCCCCCCTTCCCCCCTCCCCCCCCCCTCACCCCCCCCCCTCCCCCCTCCTCCACCCCCCTGTTTGTGGTTCCTATTTTCTCCTTCCCCCCCCCTCCCCCGTCTCCCCCCTCCCACCCCTTTTTTTCTTGTTTCCCCTTTTCCCCCCTCTTTCTCTCCCTCCTTCTTTCTTCCTCCCCCTCGTGGCCCCTTTTTCCCCCCCCCCTTCCCCTTTCCCCCTTTTTCCTTTCCCCTAACTCCCCTCACCTCCTCCCCCCTTCCCCTTCCCTTCTCCTCTTATCCCCTTTTCCCCCTGTCCGGCTTTTTCTTCTCATGTTCTTCTTGCCCGCATTGCTGGCCTTCAGTCACATTACATAAAGTTGGCAATAACTAAATTTCTGAACAAAATTTAAGCATCTAGCTCTGGACAAGGCATCTTCTGCCAAGACATTCTCTTTTATTTTTTCGCCTTTTTCCTTTGATATTGTCTTATGTCCAGATTTGTATTCGTGTAGAGTTAAACTCCACCTGCCAAACAAGCGTCCTCTGATTTCCTGTTTTTCATCTTGTGGATGAAAATCAACAGATTGTGATCCGTGTAAATAACAACTCAGAGAGTGTCACAAAAAAAGTTTACACTTTTTTTGTCTGGTGCAAATTTCTTCTAAAAGTGGGTAGACCCATGTCAAAATAGTTGAGAGTATTTATTAACTAACTAACAATATCTGTGTTGGAACCCTGGTAAAAACGGCGAACAAGGGGGCTGCGTTGAAGAAAGAGAAGACAAAGCCAAAATGACAAATGGTGGCCACATCTGAGACAGAAGGGGGGCAAAAACCATTTGCACACATCATACACGTGGAAGTCTGTGGCCACTATGGTTGGTGCGGGGTCACGAATTATATCCAAGATTGATACAACATTGAACAAATGCACAAAACCCTGTCATGGGACATTTGGACTGGTAATTTATAATAACCACAAAAACGAATTAAAAATTATGCATCTCAATTATTTTTTCATTTTCTCTTATAAATTTAAAAAAATAAACGGTCGCAATATTTCTTCTTTATGATCTTGCTTTCCCCAAACCATGCACCTTTTGAAATGTACAAGAGTCTTGATCAGGGATCGTAACAGAAAAACATGCAAATCTCTTTCAATTCAAATCCTCCCTAATTGAAAGCAACCTTTAATTGTTATGCAATTGTGCATTCCAAGTAAAGTTTTCATGGTTGAGATATTCTCTCTCCTCTCTCATTCAATTTTCAAACGGTAAACACAATCACACAAACTCGAAGGGTGGTCAGTATTTTGTAAGTGAGTATGCCACAGTTCACAACCATTTTTCGTTACATGGATACATGGGGCCGCCCTTTTGTTATTTGAGCTTTGTTTTCAATGCCGTTTTTCATTCCACACCAGGTTCCTAACAAGATATTGTTTTGGATTTATAATAAATATCGTCATTCAGAAAAAATTGCAATATGTCCACCCACCTTTTAGCACTTTGCGATATAAAGTGGTAAACCTTTTTCTGGACACTATAAGACTGGTTGCACTGTTGTACTCAAGTACACTTCAAAATTTTGCAATGACAATAACATGCAAGACATTCTTTCTCAATTGTTAGTAGTTGTTCTGATGTTTGTCAACTTCTTTGAGTAATAACATAGCATGATGATTCTAAACAAATCATTTTCATCGCTTGATGAGAACTCCACTTGCATCAACTGCCAACTTGAATTGTCATATCTGAAAAGTCTGGCCACAATCAAAACTGGCGCATTAATCAAAATAGACTTGTTTTTCTCAAACGCTTTTGGCATTGCTCTGCCACCCAAATTTTGGCGTTTTTTTCCTTCAGAAGTTTGTTCAGCGGGCCTATGCAATTTTCTGAGATTGTGGCAGTAGTTTCTGTAATACCCACCATACTTAAGATCTCAGATATCTCTTTTGCTTTGGTGGTGTGGGGGAATTTTCTCATTGCTTCACTTTTGTCAGTATTGTGGTATTGGCCTAAATTTTGGCCATTGTCCTAACACATGCCTAAGGTATGTGGACTTGTGCATGGCAAAAATTCACTTTTCTTTTCATTTCATTCATTTCACATTCACCTCAGATTCATCAAACATTAAACCCTACCAACCCGAGCCTGGATAATTTTCCTTTTTCTTTCTTCTCAAAAAACAACTGATGGAGCTGTCTCATTGTTTTCTTCCTTTTTCTTTCCTTCCCATGTCTCACTGTACAAAAGGAGAAATCATCCCCACATAGGCTTTTTCACAATTTTTCTATTTCTGCAACTACTTCTGTTTCACTAATCTCGGAAATGTTGCGGCAGAATTTTTTGAGAACCAAAATGCCATTCTTTTGTATTGGTATCTAGGCCTCGGGGTACAAAAGTGAAATTTCTTTGCACGGTCAAGTGAGGGGTACTTGCCAATACCCCTTCACCAAATCAAATTTTGGCTACAAATTTGTTGGCATTTCCAACTCTATCTATGCAATCACCAAATCCGTGGGATCGAATATGAGTCGGTTTTTGGAACAGATGGTTTGACTTTTTTCGAAATCTGTGACAAACGGAATGAACCATCAGGTTTGGGAACCAGAATACATGGGGAACTCCATTCACTATTTGCTTTGTTCTATTCTTTATCTCTATTCCACTAAACTATTTTTCCATTCCACTGTCTAACATGTATTCGAACACCGATTTCACCTCAGTTCGATATGTTGCAACTTGTTGGATTCAACCCCCTATAAATATACTATACGGCTGTTTGCTTTAGACGATCGGAAGTCTCCTCTCCCTAACCCCATGTCATGGTTTATGACATGTGTTTTCCTGGTACATCAGGAAATATGTTTTCCCACTCATGAATAAACTCTTCACTTCAATTCACCTTTTGATTTCAGGGAGATGACCTAATTTCTTGTCTAAATTGGCAAGTATTTCAAGAGAATTTTGTTAAGTTGACAAACCATAATCATTTTCGTGTTTTAACAGTGCTGTTTTGTTTCAGCGTTTCTGACTCTGTGTGAGTCATTTGTACACTCAGCACTAACTCTGGATGACATTACACAACGCAGGCACGGCTAATAGTACCTACCACATCACGCCTCATACCATCACCATCTTTAGAATTATACTCTTTTGGCACAATATATTTATTTGACACAATAATTGTGGATAATTGTCGGGTCGAACTTTTACGTCTAACTACCCTACCTGGTGTTTTGAATCACATAGTCAGGTCTCCCCACTTTTTGCTCTCAATCTCATATGGTCCAGGATACTTGGCTTACAAAAAGGATGGAGCCCTTGTATTGAAAAAGGTTGCGCAAAACTCTGTCACTGGTTTGAATACTCTGTTCCCGGCATCTAGTCTAAACATCTTGTCCAGGCCATGTTGTTCATTTGTTTGCCTGGCTCTGTTTGAGATTTTGTGTGGCAATTCTTTTCTGGTGGCTCACTTTGGAGCCTGGGTCCTGATTGATACACAATAGTCTAACAAATTCACATCAGATTTTCACACACAACCACTTTTCTTTTCAGTAGCTTCCATGGTCCCCCCTAACTTTGTGACCAAACACAACTTAAAAATGGACTGACTCCTAATGACTCATGTACAGCCGAGCCTTCCTGGTAGCAATAACAGAGATAAACTACCCTTAATATCCCAATCCCTCTCAAATTCAAAACAATTAGATTTTGATCATTGTTTCAACAAGGTTTTGGTGGTACCTTTCTAGGCCTTCTAGGGCCCTGGGATTCGGTGGTATGCTGAATAACTGTACTGGGAAATTTCCCAACTGGTCCATGACTGTTGGCACAGCCTGACATGAAATTTTGGAATCCGAATCAACTGAATTGATTTTGGAAGGCCTACTAGGAGGGTGAAAAGACTTTGTTAGACTTTTCACTATACTCTGTGCCCTAATATTTCTCAAGGGTAAATAGCCTCAGGGAAATCTTGTGGAAAGCCCCACAGATGGTAAAGTAAATAACTGATTTCCTACGTGTGGTCTTTGAAGTGGCCCTCACCAGCTTATTAAGACCCTACTAAATGCATAGTGCAGTTAGTGTCCACTGTAAACGGGACTCGAAAATAAAAAACACTTGTAAAACGGAACCGAAAAAACAACGACCGGAAAACGGGGCCTCGACCTTTTGCCCGCCCAACCAAATCATTGTGACATGAATCCATTCATAAATTTGACCTTATTTAAGAATATTAACCAAACTTCACAGTGGCACAAACCATCCAATCAACTGAGCAGACATGCTATGGATGAACTTTACCCCACAATGTGTTGCATGAACATTGGCGAGTAGGCCTTTTTTACACGTGTTTATAACCTTGTTAAAATGGTCGTTTTCGGATCTTTTTAAGAACCATATGGTCCAACCAAATAACAACAACAAACCACCTTATAGAAAATAAATTTATCTTGCATTGTTCAGCTTCTACGTAGATATAAGTCTAACCGTCCTGTCCATGGCGGCCCTTTTTAATCTCCTTGCAAACACTGGGTGAGCTTTGCATAGTGCTTAGCATTAGAATACCTACCAAATACCACTCTAAAACCACTGCTTTATAACTAATAACTTATACACTAACCATTTTCCGGATTTTGCTGAATGTTTTCTAATATCATAATAAATCACATATGTTAATTTGAATGATAATATATTCGACAATTACGAGCTTCTATCTAACCACGAATCCCTTGAGCACATTTCTCGCAACGACGTGAGTTTTCTCATGTCCTATGCGTTAGCACAAGAGTACGTATGACAGGTCAGTGGGCCTAATTGAATGCAACTGTGTGCTTCAGTGATAGGGAAATGGACAGTAAACTGCAAGATGGGCTTCAAATTCTGGTATGTTGCAAGGGCGTAGAGGAATTTTCTGATTTAGGCTGCCCACCATTTACATGTGTGACAAGTCCGTACAATGGCATAATTCTCTTCTAACCTTCGCATCTGAATGATTTTTAGCGCTCCACCCTCAGTTTTCACACTTCCGTACCATTTTCACCTTCCGTACCCACCCCCGACTACATTTTTCAAATTTTTGTCATTATTCATCACCTTCCTCCCCCCCCCAGCCAAACCCACTTCCAGCATCACCTTCGCGTAACCCCGCCCCCCCCCACGCCCCCTCGTACTACAAAGCTTTGTTAGTGGACCGCAATTAAAGAACAAGCCAATATATCAGTTTTGGCGCATTCATGTCTCATGCTTTATATATTGGTTTCGTAGGGACACGGGTCAGTAATTTTGATTTGTGTTTTTGGCCTGTTTGATGAGTCGCGTGATGGATTTTTTTGTTCGACATGATTGGCAATTTTGGCTGTTAAAAAATGCAAAGTACTGTAAATGTTGTGTTTGCCCTCATGGGATTTCATTGTTTACCAGCGTACAACTTTTGTTTGTGCTCAGGGGCGGATTTTCACTAACAGGGAATTTAGCTCCCCTGAAGAGGGAGATGGACCTCCAAATTCCTTCTAATTTTAGAGAAAGTATCCTTAAATTTGGGACCAAGTAATCCTCGATGGCTCTTCCCTATGTGTATGAGTAATTTGACTCATAACAATACTCATAACCTGCTCACTGTTTTACTGTGAGGCTTTTCTGGTCATTGACCTAGTTACAGCACAGCGGGAAAATTTCGATTTCCTCATCAAATTATCCATGACAGGGGCACCTGGGGAAACTATGGGATCTGGGTGTACTTTCCCCCCTGCCAAATCATTCCCTAACAACATGGATACCCCTGTTACTGGGAGTTCTTGTCTAACACCAATTGTGACAGTTCCAGAACCAAATTCATTTTGTGAAGAAGGGACTAATACAATCCATACCAGTGGCGTATCAGCGGGGGTGGGCAGGGGGGGCGACTGCCCCCCTCGGACAACTAAAATGGGGACGGAGAAGCTAAAAAATGGGACGAAAAGAAGGGGGACGAAGAGAAGAAGGGGAAGAAGAGGGAGACAAGAGAAAGGGAAAAGGGAAGGAGAAGGTGAAAAAGCGAGAAGAGAAAAGGGGAAGGAGAAGGGGAGAAAAAGAGATAAGAAAGGGAAGGAGAGGGAAAAGAGATAAGAAAGGGGAAGGAGAGAGGGAAAAGAGTAAGAAAGGGGAAGGAAAAACAAAGGATAAGGAAAGGGAAGGAGAAAAAAGTCTGTTGTTGTGTTGGTGCTCAGGTCGAAGTGGCTGCGCTCCCCTACCCCCCCCCCCCCCCCCCCCCCCCCCCCCCCCACCCCACCCCCCACCCCCCCCCCCCACCCCCCCGCTCTTCATTCAGAATTTCGAACCGTCTAGAAAAAAATATGGGTCTTACCCGGCGAGAGAAGGCGAGCCGAAAAACAAAAAATGGGGAAACTTTTTGAGTCTTGCCCCTCGGAGGCTCAGGGCTGGGTTCCGAGCCTGATCCATACCTTCCCTGAATCAATGCCACTAGTTCTGTGTAACTCTCAATCAAATGGAAGTGCATCTTCCAATATCATGCACTGCGCGCTGTCAGCGTGTCCCGTCAGATTTAATGGGTTTGGATCTAAACATCACCTGAAAGTGACACAAATCCCTCCAAAACAAAAGGCTTAAATAGTCTCCTTACTTTTTCTGTGTCAATTCGCTTTTGTGGAATTTCTTGGTTTTTGAATAGAATAATGAACTTTTGACCTCAGAGTAACGGCACAACCTATTGGTTTTGACTCACATTTGGGCTTTCCCCATTTTGGTGGATAGCCAATGTAAATCATCCCAATACACCGTGACCTTGTATGGCCTGGCTTCTTATTACGTGATTGCATGTGAACTGTGATTTGCGGGGGTCGCCATCCCATTTTTTGATTAGCACCATTAACTTTCTTTACTCCCCGTTTCGCATGGGAATCTGACTGGGATTTCCCTTCCCGAGTGCTACCATGAGACGGTTTGTTTGAACCCACTTAATTGTTGTATTTGTTGTCCCTAGTAAATTCTTGGCTAGGCCTACTAGTATTACTTAATTTGGTGAGTCAAAGCATAGTCGTCGGCCTTCAGGGCTGCTTCACGCAAACTTCAATTTTTGTTTTCATCCAGATGTTTTTTGATATCTGGATGTAGACACTGTTTTGAAATCTTCACCTAACATCAACTCCCTAAGTTGAAACGCGGCAAAATTTTGGCCCGACTTCTTTTGAGAGAAGCCAGCGCAAGACATTGTTCCTTTACATCGGCAAATTCACAGGGACCTGGTAATTCCTTTTTCTGACAAGACCTGAATTTTTGTCTAGATGCCTCTGGCACCAGCCTATGTCTTTGGGCATGCCTGCTTAACCTCGTCATAATCACTACATCTGTCTAATGACATGGCCGATATCTTTCTCGGGCTTTACCAATGAACACTGACTGTAGCAACCAGGTCCAAGACTCCTTGGGCCAATTCAAGCTATTGGCATTTTCATTAAAGTGTAAGAAGGATTTGTCTACTTCTTGTTCCTGAAACTTTGGAACCAGGCGAATATTTTTCGCCGCATCACAACCAGAGGGCTTGGAAGAGCTGACGAGCTAGCCTGTTGTTTCAATTTTTAAATTCTAGTTGGCTTCAAGCTATTTTCGTTTCATTAATTTTTGATTTAGTCAGAGGTGTAATACCCGTTTGGGCTAATATCGTTGCACTTGTGATAGAAGCATAGCATTTGATACACGCTTTAAATATGGACCACAAGCCAATGATTTCAAAACGCGGGGGGCCCAGCTAGATTTTAGCTGTGGTGGCCGTGGTGACCATTTATCAAAAGGCTGTCCAATCGGCATTTTCAAGTCTTCATATTTCGGTAATAACATTGATTTTGTTGTCTACCATGTTTTATGCCAAAGTATCAAATAGAACATAATTTGTTAAATATATTCTGTAAGGTTTTGGTTTTCAATATGGCCGCCCAATTTGCACTAAAATGACATTTGCGTAATACCAGCTCAACAAACTGATATATTGACTAGATCTTGGTCTGTACTTATCGTTTTTTAGGTATCCAAGAAATGAATAAGACATACATTTTGAAATATTTGTGTCAATCTTGTGTTTTTCAATATGGCAGCCATTTGAGTTAAAATCATTGACCATTTACTAAAGGGACAAATATAACTTTGAGTGTATTAAGTTATTTGTTAGATATAATCCCACTATATATACTGAACGGTGTTGCCGCATGATAGAATTCTTCCGGGGAATTTTTGCTTTAAAATTTGATTACTAAGGTTATTTTCATTGATGCTGATTCAAAAATCTGTGAATAAAAGAGGGGGCACGGACTTCGTTTTCGAGGATATTTACGTTATGAAAAACACATTTTTCGCCAAAATTGTTACACCAAAAAAAGTTCTCTGGAGAAAAAAATGATAAAAATGAAGCTAAAATCGGATCACAGACCCAGAAAACGCTCCGGGGAATTTTCTATTTTAATTATGTCAAGGGCCCAACCCAAGTCACAAAAATAAAATAAAAAACAATGGGGGTCACGGGACTTAATTTTTTCGTTTTATCCCACCGACAATGTGGCCAAAAAAGTGCAAAAGTGTATTTTGGGTTGCACTTGTTTCTGCAAACGCAGTAATTTTACTTAAAGATTCACGCAGCACCTTGAGATGCGCGGCGTCCGTATCGGTTGTGAAGAGGAGCGTATCCAGGAATGCATATCGCCGATCCTCACCGCTGGTTGATCTCGATATCCTTGATGAAGGAAAGACACGAGGTTATTTCCCGCCTGAAAAGAATTTCATCGTCAGTTTTGCCTTGCCTATTCCTCCGCATTTCAAACATTTTGGCTTTATTAGTTTTTTATCTGGCAAATCGTATGATTGCTCCGGCTTCGGCTATAAGTGCATGTTCGAAGAGGTTTACACAATAAAACGAAAGTGTATACTTTATAAATGTTCAAGCATTAATTTATATAGCTCCCATTATTTTTCTTTATTTTATAAAAAATTAAAAAAAAATTTTAGTAAATGCTACCCAAAAACGTTGCAAACGTGTTTAAACACAGAAATTGTAAAAACATTGTTTTAATAACAGTAATAAACTCTGAATATACGGGAATGTTTCTTTTTAAACAGCCCGTTACAATTTTAAATGCTAAAAAACACAAAAAAACACCATAAAATTAAAAAAAAAACCTACTTGTTTACCAAAATAAACAGCCACGGTTAAATGAAAAGTTTAAATATAATTAGTTTTACTCTGCTATGTAGGACCCGGGACCGCGGATTCTCAGCAGTATTATTTAAAACAGTTGGTTCAATTTTTTTCACTTTTAATTTTTTTTTTTTTTTTTTTTGCTTGGGTTTTTGTCGTAGGGTTTTATATTTTTACTTTTGGTTATTTCGAAAAAATGCTTTAAAAGGAAATCAGGGGGAAACAGTTAGATGTTTAGTCCGTTGCTTTTATCTATACAGTAACACAGGGAACATGCAGGGACAGGTTACCCTGAATGAAAATGTACGTAACCTAATTCTCACACTTCGAGTTTTGCCTGCACATAGGTAGGCTTGTTACCGACTTACCCCCCGACAATAGGGCTTTATACGTGTTTTTAAAATGGCCTATAGAATTTTGTTGTATGTCGATCTGAAAAAATTTCAACACAGAGGTCCCCGGGAATATGAATTTACCAAACCACCACTGAATGCATGTACAAATCGTATTAATTAACACGATATTTTCATGTCTTGAACTGTGTTAAATAAGGCGAACTTCAAAGCATTTTATACAAGCTAAAAATCATTTGGATTTCATATACATTTAAATTGAACATTGATATTTATTATATTCTATCAGTAAATCATAGCTCTCAAGCACTAATGTGCAAATACAATAATATAAATAATCAACAAAAAAAATATAACAAGATAAAAGCAATCAGTATCGTTGACATGAGGGGTTTTTCTCCACTAACTTGATTTCAGATTTGTCCAAAATTGGAGATAGCATCAACACTCACAATTTACAAAACATAATGTCGTTCGCTAGCCTATACAATTTTTTCAGCAATCTAACAATGGCTGTTCTAAACTATTACATGGTAGAGTGCATTGAAACTAACTGTTTTGAATTATTCGCTTTCCATGACATCTAAAATTTCGCGCACATGAAAATGACGAATATATACGCAAATATTTGCTGCGTTGCATTCGCAGAAAACTTAGCGTTTATGTCGCGAAAAAAAAGGACTGATGTGTGCTGGGCCTATAATCTACTTGGAGATGTGCGCGTATGACCGTAGACGGATGGTGCACACGCATCGTGCGGCATCCACTCCCTAACAAGATCCCTGTAATGGTAAATTAAATACAAAAAGATACTCAGGAAAACCGTCATTTTCTCAGATAAAGTGCAAACCATGGTAACGTAAACTGGATTCTTGTATGTAACACGGATTAAAATCGTATCAAATTAACAACGAGAGGGTTGTACAATGATTGGAAGGTGAACCCATGCAAAACATACAGGGCAGGTTGGGTACATGAATTAATGTTAATTAATCAATTATGCACAGCGGTACAAACATTTGAAAATGCACTCCTGGGGTTGCTATTTTAATTTTATTAATTGCAAGGACTTGTCTGAGGTGTAGACATACTAAACCGATATCATAAAACATTATACCTCAGTTAATATCATGGCCTGGGTAGCACTCAAGTTGTGTTCATAAAGGTTGCACGCATAAATAACACATAACTGACTATTTAAGGATGCCAACCGACCTAAACTCAGAGAGACGTTTCTTAAGAAACGTCCAACCTCGTTGCAAACAGTCTATAAGGAGTCAAGATAGTCGCCTTGCATGGAAAAGAAAACTTGCAATACAAGGTAACATCGTTTGGCATGAAACTGGTGAGAACTTCCACCTGGAGACCTGACTCTCATTGTTCTTAGACGAATGGCCGAAGCCTCACAGATTCGAACCAGAATTGCCGATCTAAGGTTCCTTGCAGAAAGGGGGCTACCGAACAATTTGGCATGTAGAAGAAAAATCGTTAAAATGTATTGAAATTAGAGCAAAATGCCATTTAAAACTAGTTTGAGTAAAAAAATGAGGTTATTGTTGGTCAAAAACACATGAACGGGCATCAACATTGCGGGGATGATCGTTTAACCATTCCCCTCACAAAAATATTGGGGGGGGGGATTATCCCCAATCGCCCCCGGATTTAAGACCTATGACTCTCAGCATGGTTTCTTCACATTTAAAACTCTACAGAGGAAATAAAAACATACCACACAAAGTACAAGCCTAAAATCACCAAATAACAAAATTTGGAACATATGATGACCAGAAAAAAATAGTTACGAATCACCAAACTCGCCGACGTCAGAGACACCTACAAGATTACCTACAGTCAAACATGGGATTTTTTTAAATGGAATTAATTTTGTCATTTTGTGCCATACCAGATTGAAGTAAAGAATTGAATTATTGGAGTTTTAAAAAAAACAGTTGTGATTATTGTGGTTAGGATTGTGGTTTGAAAATTACAATAGATTTTTTATGGAAAAAATTATATGACACAACTATACCCCATGATTTATAGCTTGATATGTTTGCCAATTTGATCTAAAAAAAATAAAAAAAATCCCCCCCCACCCTTCCCCTGGTTGGAGCCCTAAGTGAATGTATTGGGATTTGACTATCAGTGTTGATGCACCCAAAAGAATGCGAAAACAATAATAAAAAGACGAAAAAGGCAATTTTGAATAGTTGTCAATTTTACATTCATTTAAATTAAAAACCCCCTTCCTCACTCCACAGGTATGTGAACTGTAATGCAAAACAGCAGTCAGAGGTCGTATTCCATATTGAATACAATGGTTGTTTATCTGCTAACCTTGATTGCCTAATTGCATGATGATAAGAATGAGAGCCGACAATTATGCATCATTCCAGCGGGCACAGTTACAATGACCTTTCTTTGTGTAGTATTGATAACATGAACTGACCTTTTGCATTCTGGGGTATAATGACTCATACCGTCAGCTGAGTTAATATTTGAAAATTACAGTACTAAGTTGAAGCTTTTGAACTGTGCATGGAGTTGAGACTAGGTCATTATAACAATGAGCTGCAAAATTATGATGAAGTGTGACGGCTGCTAGGAAATGGCTATATGATGGATATAAGAACATTGAAATACCCATTGCTAGCATAACTAGAAGACATGCATTAATTTTGCATAAAAAATACTGAAATTTATGAAATCTCAAAAATTTCTGATACTTCAGCAAAGTGAAAGCAGGCACTAAGACCTGTGGCCACACACCTGGTGCCCGGGGGGGGGCACTCAACTTTAGTTTGGGTAGGGGGTGGGCGGGAAGAGCAGACTGGGAGCTGTGAATTGAAGTTTAGTAAAGGAAGGTTTCGCGAAATAATATGGACTCGGAAATTTTTATTGGGCCCCCCCCCCCCAAATTGAGTTAGGAGCCTTGGTAGAACATGAACGAACTTCACGGGGACGACAGCACTCACGTATGAAACGCGTGTATGGGTGTAAGGCTGACGCTTTCAATCCATGGGGTAATTGATGACAGAGAAGGTGCAAAAATGGGTCTTTGGGCCGAGAGAGAGTTGAGAGGTTTGTGTGGCTGTGTGAAATGTGCAACTAGTAGTCCGCGGGAGGCCCATTAGTCCGGGCTCCATAGACGTAACGGAATAAAGCGTGAAACCAATGTTGCGGGATTGAAGAGGTCAAACTAAACTGGAGTGCCTTTATTCAATACGTCGAGCCGGACTGTGAGTACCCGCGGACTTTAATTACTTTACTATATTATTCCGCCACAGGCTTCATGGAATTCAGTACTGCGCCACAGCCTTAAACTTGCAGTTTATTATGTTGAGGCGGCGAATCATAGGGGTGGTGGCACACAATTAAATTATTCCCAAATTCCCACAATACATAGGGATTAATTTTGGGGGGGGGAATTTGCAAAATTTTCACACAAATATGGGGGTCTTGTTTGGACATTTTCAAATTAAAATGCTCTAAAAAGTCATGAATAAAAGTAGACGTCTTCTCTAGTACAATGTTCCTTTTTTTTCAAAAGAATAGGGGGGGGGGGTCTTGGGTTAAATAGTGATCAATTTTGACTTTTTTTAAGCTATAGATGATTCTATTTTACATGAGTGGAATTCGACTAAGGCCTACCTGAGCATGTAGGACCAAAATACGGGGAATGTCTATTTGGCCACCCGGAGTCCATTGACCACTAAACTCCACTGACGCGGCATTAACAATTAAAGCTCGTTAACGCAATCACGGAATATTAGCACACGGTAGGCTGGTCAACCTGACCCGTCACGGCAGGCAAAACAAGATATTGCCAAAATAATGAGGAACGCCAACTCCTTCCAAATTGCAATCGCTTTTTAAATCGAGGAAAGGAGTGCCATTGGCCCTCCCCTACGAATTCTGCAGCTTTGGACGGAATTACACACACACAAGAAGATTGCAGAATTGACTCTTGCCTTAGGTTGCCTCAGCTTCAAAGTCTATGCGATTTTCATCCAACTTGCCAATTGGACGTTGTGTTTATACTTGCATGCCCAGCCATTTAGGATTAGTTAGTCTTACCTTTCAAATGTCATCTTTCATGAATTGGACTTTCAAGTTAGATCGGCAACTTGTGACAGTAAAGTTAATTGGAAAACACGTTTGCACTCGTGAGAATTTTGACCAGAAATTATGCTCTAGGAGGCATAAGGTACAGGCCATAGGGTCTGGAACATCATTAATCTGGGAAATATTCTAAGCAAATTTGAAGGCACATGAGGTTCCGGGAGCATGCAGTACTTGACAAAACAGTCTCCATGCTACAGGACACATTTGCCCATTTGCTCCTGGAGCATTGTACATTCCAATATTGCTCCAGGAGGCATATTCGACAGGATTATTTATGCTCAGGAACATTATAGTCGGGGACAGAAAACCCCGAAGAAAGGAAAAGCTTTGACGGGCGGCATTTACTTCTGGTTCTCTGGGTACTTACTTGCGGAAAAAAAACATAAAAATGCACTTGCCTTGATTGGCCACCAGAAGTGAAGTGTTCTGCTGTTGCTGGGTCACCAGTCCGACCACACGCCATATGCGTTGATAGCTCGGCCCCTTTACAACTCAGAAGTACACGCTCATCAAAGGGTTCTGTCTCCGAGTATACATATGCTCTGGACCATATGCCTTCTGGGGCAAATTTCGAGGCCAAATCAATCAATTTGAAGCCCACTACACGATGTACCCTTGAAAGGCTGTAGTTCCCTACCGATTTTGGTTTTGTAAAAAAGAAATCTGCCGTTTCCTATATATACAATGCAGAAATTACAGCGTTCAATTGACACCAATTTTACTTTCTAATTTCACATAGTGACAAAAGATAACGCTCTAAAACGTGTTGGCGATGGTTTTTAAAAAGCTTTAAAAAGGAGTAGTAAGGATTAGTATTACGCAGATTTTGCCGGCGGAATAGTTTTAGGAATCACACACTAAATAAACTAGGTATACCGGACGACGTCAGTGCCGAGTCAGTGTTGGCGTCCGGAATATGGCCCTTGCCTAAAATGAAGAGTCACAAATTGTTGTGGAACGATGCCCATATGAGTTGCGGGGTTAATCCACTCTAACCACAACAGATTTGAAGTCATTATTTATTCCAAAATTACCAGAAATACTAAGAGGATCGAAAAAGGTTAAAAGGAGATTTTTGTTATAGAACTCGAACAGAGACTGCTATAGTAAATGCATGAAACAGTCCCAAAGTACCCTTTTGGAAAACTCCCCAATGCAAATCAAACATCGGTCCTACTCCCCCCCCCCCCCCCCCCCCCGCCACCCCCCCACAATATGAGCTGTGGATGTGCTACTAATTGCAGTATTTGATTTGTAAACCAATGTCATTCCCCAGGACCGACAGAAATTATACCGTGGCCCCCCCCCCCATCACAGGCAGAACCAATGAGTCGGCCATTGTATATCTGCAAATTATAACCACGTCAAAACACTGTACACCAAGCATGCATGCATGGATACACCACAACCACATTCACCATTAGCATAACACCAAACATCTCCTTTTCTATATAACGCTTCCTCATTTGGTTATGTGCACATTATGACAGAATTTATACCAGTTCCTACTTTGCAAGATCAAATTGCAAAATCCAAAGTCAAAAGGGACTTAATTTTGGCCATTCTTAAAAAAATCCATGTAGTCGCCAACGCTAGTATTGCAAATCGATTGTGAAGATTGATGAGCGCGCGGACGCCTCTAAACCCCTTGCCCCTCAAATTCACTGTCTGTCCAAATCCACTTAGTTTGAGAAAACATAACCAGTCTACCATGTCAATCATTGAAATTCCATCAATTTCTTGAGTATACATTAGTGCATTTTCAGACATTTTAAAGCACTTTGTCCAGATGCCATGCAAGAAATATCCACCAAGATTGTTTATCCTTACGACAGCAAGGTTAGTGGTATATTACGAAGATGTTGATTTCATTCAGATCCTCACACCTCTTACAACCATCTGCATCCATTGGTAACTCTACAACGGATGATTACATGGACGCCACTCGCTACACAGTTGGTTGAAGAGCAACATTACAACTTGCCTGGCCTTTGACTTCGAAAGTCTGCTGACTTTCGGCAACTCCTGGTGCTTTGAATATTCTTTGACCTCCTACACACCCTGTCACCCAATAGATGCTAGGCTATTGCATCTTGTGTTAGTGGACTTTTTTTGAGTGAATAACCGCTGCCTTTTACTATTAATGCCAACATAACGATGTTAATATGAACTACAGCAAGCTGAAAATGGAGTCTGTGAAAAGACAAATCGAATTCTTGACGACAAGGCTTTAGATCTTTCAGTATTTTAATCATAATATATTAATGTTTCTTAATTTTAATGTGTTTATTAGTAATTATACAATGTATTCTGTGCACTAAACATTGAGACTACACTGGTGGATGGCTCCTTTCTAGCATTCCCTAGTCAAAGGCTGACAGGCTAGTTGAGATGGACTCAGGATAGTAGTTGCATTTGAATCCCTCTTCCACCGTGGTCTTCATTTTACTCTTTTTATCTCATTGCATTGTACGTGAATTTGGTGCCGATCTATACAGTGTCCCGTCTCGCCGATTTTCTCGAGAACTTGGGTTCCCTTGTACTTTCTAAATGGAATCTTCTCACAGCCGTAGGAGTTCTACCACGGCTCCTGAGGCAATTAAAGTAGATATGTCCCGTTTTATTAAATTTTAATATTAAAGATAAGGCCTTTAAATATCTATATTAGGCCATGGTTCAAACTTATTACTATATGACGCCATGAAATGATGAGTAAGGATCAATGTTTTGAAAATAAAGCTGCATGTTTTGTGTTCACATGCGGGCGTGACCAGAGTTCGTTACACAACTTTTGATCAATCTTCATTGGTTGCCGTTTAGGGAACATATCCGATAAAAATTCTTCTTTATGTGTATATTCTCTTCACTTCCGGCTTCATCATAGCTTACTGATGGTCTACTTTGTACAATGGTTGTATAGTAAATTAATGAATGGTATAAGACGAAGACTACGGTTTCTTTTGGGTTACACGATTGTATTCTTCGTACCAAGCGTAGTTTTGGCGTAGATCATTATCGTAATTGTTCTAGGCTGTGGTACAAGCTTCCTGTTAACAGTAGAGAGAACACTTCCACTAGAATCATGTTTTATATTCGTATTTTAAGTAGTTGTTGTAGGCACTTTGCTCTCTGTAAGAGTGCCAGATAAATGTATTATTATTATTTTTTTTTCAGATGATATAAAAATCTCAACTTCTTTTTACGGTAACTCTGGGGGGAAAGCGTGGATCACTTTTATATCGCTCTTAATATTATTGTCACTAATTAGGTTTGTTTGCCTTGACACATAGGTATAGACACAAAACTCAATCAATTCAGTTCATTTTTAACAAGATATTTGGTATACATTGGCGGCCAGATTGGAATCAAATGCTGCAAACGATTATTATTAATATAATATTATATTTGGTATCTTTTGACCCTGAAAACTAAATTCACAATAATCACATTGATATCTTTTTTGGGTGCACGCTACTACAAATATAATGTTTAGTAGTCCATTGGCGCCAGTTGGAAACAAAATGAATGACCGAGATCTTTCGAAAGTGGCGTCATTTTTATATTTCTTACCCCTAAAACAGGCCTAGACACAAAATAAGCTCGATCAGTATTATTACCCGAGATATGAGGCATTGAAAAAAACCTGGGCGGGCCATTTTTGAATAAATGGCGCATATGGTGCCGCCACAGGGGGTCAAATCCTGAGCTGGGGTCACCGTTTGAATAGTTTAGTTATAGTCCATATTAATGTGTCCCAAGATGTCATTTTTCTATCACAAAGTTGCAGATTTTTTGCTTATCCTCTAGACTAATTTTTCCATTTCTTTTTGTTGTATTTCTTTTTGCTCTGCCTCTGCAACTTCTCTTTTCGAATTCAATTTGCAATTTTTTCCTTTTCCATGCCATTTGCATTTCAAGTTCTTTTTAATTTGACGGCATCACTTGTGCCCGTTTCCGAAACCTCTTCTACCCTTTCGCAAATAGAACCTATCCTAAACCTCTTCCTGGACAAATATTTCCATCAAACTATTTTTGATAATTGCTTTTTCATAGCATGTTTTGCCTCAAGTCCCTAAATGCTTGGCTAGTTTTCATTAACTCAGGCCTTTCTCAGCGCATCAAACTTCTCCCAAGTTATTGCCCATGAACCATTCTGGATTAACCTCCATCGTGATTGTACTCTACAACACTATATATTAACTTGAACCAAACTTACAATGGTAGTACATGTATACACACAAATTGGTTATGCCTAAAATGTGCACAATGTTTCAATTTTAATAACACTTTTGAAGTGTGTAAATTTTGAACAATAAGATTAAAGTTATCTCAATTCAATTCCCAAGAAGAGCCCCCAATTCTGTTAGACTCCTTGTGGCGTCACAGGTCAGAAATACCTTCAAACAAAAGTAATGAGCCTTGTTCACAAGGGATCTGAATTTTATATCAATTAAAGATTTTAATGATAGTAATTGGTCAGATTTGGTAGTCCAAAACCATACATAAGCACAAGTACACAATTACACACACTTAGTTAATAATTATTGTTCTCAAGAATGTCCAGTAATGTCCAGAAAGAAGCGTTGCAGTTCAACGATGATATGTCCCAAAAGCGAAGAATTCAAAAATGACAGCAAGCAAAGTCACGCTTATAAAATCCTCAGGTAATATTCTATTGGAATCTTCTCAGTACTGAAGATAACTTTGTCCAGCAGTTCAAGACGACAAGGTTACATAAGTCCCTCGAAGACACTATTCCACAGCATATGTCCAAGATAATCACCACGATTTCATCGGTCCACATTGGAATCCTATTTTGATTCCCAAGCAACTGTCGGATTCAAAGACGACAGTAGAATATTACAGCAACTCGCTCACATGAAAATATAATAAATCCTGGCACTATGTGGAGCATATTATCTACCATTATGTAGTAAAAACTACCGAAACCATACTGTATCGCTGATTGCAACTGCTGACGGCGAGAATTTAGCTCAAATCCCAAATATATACGGACTTCACAAAGATACCAAGTCTAAAAATAATCCATTACATCATTTCACATATATAACTTCTGGGGAATCCCCCAGTTCAGGCAATGTTTGATCTTAAAGCACAAACAAGCTTGGACTCAGTTGCGAAGTTAATTCTTGGGGAATTCCCCACTTCACCTATTTTGCAAATCTAAACAGGTGCACCTAGCAAAACAAACTAGGGTATTCACCTTTTCTTCTTTTATAGTAAACAAAGTCTTTTCCCGTGAGAAACTTTTCCCAAATAAAATTGAGAAAAATTAAATTTTTAAAGTTTTAATCAGAAAAATGGAGGCCATATAACATCCTCCCCTTAAAAAGAAAATGAATGAAATGAAAATTTTCCAAAAATCTGGTTTTACCATTTAACATTTTTGGTTAATTTTACATTTTTTTGTATTATTACATTTTTATCTTGTATTTGTTACATCGTAAGGTCTTTTTTGTGCAACTTTGAAATAACAAGTTACAAGCTTGGACTACCAAACCAAACGTTGCCCTGAATCATTTAGAAACCAATTATGTATACCATAATTTTGCATGGGGATTCGAATAGTAAAAATATTGGGGGATAATTTAGTATTCTGCCACACTTAAAAATTCGGCACCTTTAAACATGCGGTTATTAACGTTTAACGTTGCCGAATTCGTCGCCTGTGGCTGAATACAAATTCTTTACTATTACTTGTATAAACTGTTTTGGTAACCAATCTTCAGTTTTCAACATTTGATATTTAGGGTGCTTGATGCTTGAGGAGGTATCTTAGTAAAGCTGTAATGCCTTGTCCAAGGGAGTGTAGAGTCAGAAGTGAGCGTGCAGTGCAGTTGTGGACAATATCAAAAAAAATTTTGGTTTAAAATATTGGTATAAAAAGTTAGACCTTTAATTTTCTGAACAACTTATAACCCTTTTAATATCTTTGAAAAAGTTATGACCCCCCTCGTTTGGTCCCGCCCCCCCTCCGGTAGTAATAATGAACGCTCCCTTAAAAAGGACCATCTGATGACAAAACCTTCCATAGAACACCTTCGTTTTCAGGAGATTTGAGATTTAGTTTCATTTGCATGCATTCGCTATGACGGACTGATAACGTTAAGCTCTCGCGCAACTAATTTAAATAATATCTTCGCAGTCTGGGACACAGGACTACTACTTCCCGAACCGCCGCGCAGTATGTAGCGTTCAGACCAATACGAACATATTAAAACAAAACATAGGTCCAGAGTAGAGGCATTTTTTATTTATCCGAATTTACAAAGTATCTTGTTATGATATCTGAAGGTCATCACTTGGGACATCCAAAACACAAAGTCTTAAGCTCAGCGAGTGGTGGACCGTGACGTCAGAGGTCAATGACCTCTAAATTTCCATGTTCTAACCAAAATCGTTCCTTTTAGCCTAGAGGTCAAGACAAAGTAAATTGGGCATGTTGGTATCATATTAATGCTATCAAAATTATCTATTCATGATAGTACAACATTGCCGTTTCTTGACAGTATAAGTTGTTACTGTGCCAAAAAAGAGGTATTTTTACGACTTTTTTTCAATTTTGCATCAACTTTGTGCCAATATAGTTACAATATACAATGAAGATGGCAATATTGCTCCACATTATTTTGCAGAATTAGCACCTATATATGTATCAATATATCCGGAAGATCGATTATTTTAATTTCGTTTATTTTTTTAGTTACGACATTTTAAAGATGTTCACCTATGTTTACTCTTTCGCCCTTATTTCCATGTGGTTGTTTATATACCACAATGGGAGTAAACGCTGATGGTATGCAATTTCGCAAATTTGGTATACTTAAGGCGAATATATTATCTATTCAGATACGGTAAAACGGTTTTAAGTTCTGGATGTAGTAAATGTCCAAAAATTATTATATGGTAGTATGTGTTGTCCACACTTATAGAACACAATTCTCCAGATTATCAAGAACATTCAGGCATTGGTGCATCTTCTAGGTGCGTGAATGCTGCCATGAATTGCTCATAATTCGCCATATGCCATGGACGAACCCCACCTTTGGATGTGAAGGCAGCCGTACAATGTACTCAGTAAACACATGGGGTTCATTTTGCCCTAATTCTAGTCCTTGGCAGATGCCGTTCCAAACAAATCAACAATATTAATGAGGCATCAGTCTCACGTCACAAGAAAGGTAGTAACATGTCCAAGAGTTGAAACAGAGGCAGATCCGAGTGCCATTTCTGAAAAACACTGCTAGAAACATGGGTCTTAACAAAGGTGAGAGTAATCAGTGATTTGAATCTTGTCTGATTTTTTTATGCCTTCTATGTTTGATGGATTATAAATAATATATAAATCTTTATAGCGCGCAACAAATCCACCGGAGAAAAAACTGTGGGGGTATGTATCGGCACCAGAGTCAGTGACGGCGGGAGGTTTAAATATGGAATAATATTTGCATTGTTCGTCCTGATTTTAAAGGATAGACCAACTTTGGCCTATATTTGGTACCATTAGCACCTATTGGAGCAGATTACTATACTGGAAGATCTGGAATTTTGATGCGATATGATAATGAGGGCAACTTGTTTGTTTGTTTTTTTTTGCTTCAGGAAAATGTAAGGCCTCCACATTTTAGTCTTGAAGCTTTCTCGGTCTTTATCAAAGATGCAGCTCCAAGACAACAAAGCAAATATTTGCATCACAAGCAGTGCACAAATGGCACACACTTGCTCACATCACTGCTGCAATTGTAGACCATCTATTGGTATCAAGGCCATCACAAATTATGAAGAAGACACAAAGAGCTGTAACCAATTGCAAAAAACATAACAAATACATTTCAAAGATAGTACAAGGGTATGAATCAACCGTTGTGGTGGATTCTCTTGTTCAGCCCAAACATTAGTGGGAATACCAATAACAAAAATAAATTTTGGACAATAGCATCCAAGAAAACCCTTCCAACAAGCTATACTACTTGGCTTTGGAGGAAAATAAAGAAATAAAAAGGCATCTTGACAGATGGAGTTGATGTCTCCATCAACTATATACTCTAAGGGAAGGGTACGGTCGAATGATGATAAAACCAGTTAAACCCGTCAAAGTCTAGAGACTTCACAGCATTAAAAGTCACAGTGAGAAGCTGTTCTACAACTTAAGATGTTTTAGTTTTTTTAATATAGTCCTCTTTACAGGGAGGACTTTAACGGATTATGAAAGATGACAGGTACTCTGCTTAAGCTGAAACGAAGCTCTAAAAAGATGATTGCATTGAAGATCTACAAATCCCTATCCCTACGACAGGTATGATATATTTCCTGGTATCAAAGATGTATGTGTTCCCCCTAGGGCCAAGAGGGACTGAACAATTTTTGTCCCCATTCACCTGAGAGATTCCCGATTTTGTGGATAATCTGGAGAATGTATCCTGTTGCTGACTATTAAGTCTTCAGTTCTGACCCACATTGTTTATCCCATGCAAAACAGTCCCGCCACAAAAGATTGAGCAGTGCAAGTATTTTGCCATGACGTGGAAGAATAACATCAACCCCGATGGATGTGGAACACAAACACCAGAAATTGCAAATGACAGACAGCAGTAAGTTTTGCCAATCATCTGGTTTCTTGGCGAAAAATGTTTGACAATATAAATTCTGACATAAATGGTGGACATAGTGAAGATTGGCCACCGCAGGGAGTATATTTTTACAAATGAAAAAGTACAGGCTTGAAAGCATCTGTATTCAACAAAAATATATGTTGATATTTTTAAAGCAAACTTAAAGAATATTTTTTGTGTATTTACATGTACAGCTGATAGTCCATTGTTCATGTCTATTCTATTGGCTGAATAAAATGATGACCTAAACAAGTGAAAAACATTTAAGGCAAACAAAGAAATGGGGGGAACATATACATGGATACAAACACCTGAATTATGAGACCCTTAGCGCAATGCCAAATTTAAAAAAAAATGTTCTTGGTATCATTAATAATTTGATGTTCTTTACTATGATATTAAATCTACCCTTATGCTTCCTGTGTGTGACCCCTTTATAGTCAAAAAGGTTATTTCATGTGGTTTATAACTCAAAAACCAAACCAGTAATTAAGTTTGGAGTGATAATTTGAGGGAGATATGGATGAAAACTGTAAGAAATTGATGGAAAAACTTAAATATTGGGAAAATGTCATCTTTTTGACCCAGTGCAAGAATTAAACGTTTTATATAGGCCGAGTATAGATAATGGTATTAGCTTTAATATGATGCCAAATTGGCCCAAATTCGGTTAGCATGTAACCTCTTTATGTTCTATAAACAACCACACAGCACAGGGCAGAGTAAACATACCTTAAATATCGTTAATAAAATATTCTTAATCAATTTTGCGGATGTAATTGACATATGAGAAATGTTGCATATTCATTGTACATCTGACAGTGTATAATATTATTGAACAAGGCAATTAGGAAAAATACTTTTTTCTACGATATCATATCCACCCTGTTAATTTTTTTAATGCATAACTCTAAAAAGGAACAGAGTGACTAATCAAAGTGTTGGTCGGTGATACCTATATTTATGATAATCATTGGAAATATTGCATTCTTCAACGTGTATTTTTAATTCCGATAGCAAACGGTTTAATATGGAATGTGTAAATGTGCCAAAAATGATTATATTGTAGTATGTGTTGTCCACACATGTCACGAACACAATTCTCCAGAATTTCAAGAACATCAGGCATTGGTGCATATTCGGTGCGTGAAGATGCCATGAATTTTGCTCATAAATTCGCCATCATGCCATGGGACGAACCCCACCTTTGGATTGAAGGCCGCAGTACAATCGTTACTCAGTAAAACATGGGGTTCATTTTGCCCTAATTCCTAGATCCTGGCAGCTGCCGTTCACAAATATCAACAAATATAAGAGGCCTGGCATCAAAGTCTCAAGTCACAAGCCGGTATTTAAATGTCCAAGAGTTGAAACAGATGCAGATCCGAGTGCCATTTATGAAAAAACACTGCTAGAAACATGGGTCTTAAACAACGCTGGAGTTAACTCACTGATTGAATCCTTTTTGTCTTGATTTTTTTTTTGCCTTCTAGGTTTGATGGATTTATAATAATAATTATTTAAATTATTTAGCGCGAAACAAATCCACCCGGGAAAAACCTGTCGGCGGGTATGTATCGGCCCCGAGTCAGTGACTGCGGGAGGTTTAAAATGGAATAATATTTGCTTTTCGTTCCTGATTTTTAAAGGGATAGGACCAAACGTTGCCTACATTTGTCCCATTAGCACTATTGGAGCAGATTACTATAAGGGAAGATCTGGGAATTTTGATGCGATTATGATAATGAGGGCAATTGGTTTGTTGTTTGTTTGTTTGCTGATTTAGAACTTGTAAATGCCTCCACATTTCATGTCTTAAAGCTTTATCTGTCTTTATCAAAGATGCAGCGCCAAGCACAAACTGAAATATTTGCATTCACAAGCAGTGCACAGCATGGATAACCTTGCTCCCATTCACAGCTGCATGTAGACCATCATGTATCAAGGCATCACAAATTCTGAAGAAAAAGACACAAAAGATGCTGTAACCATTATTGCCAAAAAATAACAAATACATTTCAAAGAGAGTACAAGGGTATGAATCAACCGTGGATCTCTTTTTTCAGCCACCTACATAGTGGGAATACCATACCAAAATAAATTTTGACCAAACAGTCCAAGACAACCTTCCAACAAGCTATACTATGGCTTTGGAGAAATAAAAAGGCATCTTGGCAGATGGAGTTGATGTTCCATCAAATATATACTCTAAGGGAAGGGTTACGGTCGAATGATGAATAAAACAGTTTAACGTCAAAGTCTAGAGACTTCACAGCATTAAAAGTCACAGTGAGAAGTGTTCTACAAGCTTAAGGTGTTTAGTTTTTTTTGTTTTTTTGTTTTGTTTTTTTTATTTGACAGACATAAGAGCTAGCACATGTGGCTTAAAGTAAATAGGTTTTACATGAAACATCATTCTTAAGACATAAAAAAAAATACACTTGGAACCAAATATAATAGCGTGCACTTATTCTAACAGATCTATTAAAGCAATGTACCAAGTAAGTTACTCCAGATGCCACTTATTAAGCGTAATTGGGTAGATTACCATTGAACAAACAGCCCGGGATACTTACGTGTTAATAATATTTTATTTCTGTCTTACAGCATCAATAACGGTAAGTTCTTAAAATTTTTGACCTGTACATATGAAATTTAGTATGACGTTATCATGTAAAAATTAAATAGTGTTTGTTCCAAAAAGGATTTATTAATTAAAAGGAGGAGGTTGTTTCATTTGAAAAATGAAATTGTAGCAATTTTGTTAATCCAGTATAAAATGGACCAAAATGTTACCGCTATTTTTATTTTATTTTTTTTTTATTGACAGACATAAGAGCTAGCACATGTGGCTCAAAGTACATTTAGTGTTTTACCATGAACAATCATTCTTACATACATTAAACAAAAAATACACTTTAACAAATATTATTAGAGTTCACCTTCTTCTAAAAGATCTTAATATCAATGTACAAGTAAGTTACGCCAGACTTGCCACTTATTAACGAAATGGGTAGATTACCTAACAAACAGCCGGGTATTTACTAACGTTGTAATAATATTTTATTTCAGTTTACAGCATCAATACTCGGTAAAGTTCTTAAAATTTTGACATGTTACATATGAACATTTAGCTATGACCGTATCAATGTAAAATTAATCTGTTTGTTCCAAAAGGATATTAACAAGGGGGTTGTCATTGAAAATCGTAAACTTGTAGCAATTTTTGTTTAAGCGATACTAAATGCGACCAAAATGTACCGCATGACATTCCACAAAGAGATGCTTATTGTCTCGGGTTCATCATTACAAAAGGCCGACATTCAACTTGATGATGTTCATTTTAAAAAGTAAAGTATGGTGGCAAGTATTTTTTATCGTGTTTATTTATTTCTAGATTGAAAACCATTTAGCTTGGTGTCTCTTGAGAACTTAAAATTTAAGTACAATATCTCTTTACAAACCTCATCAATTATATTTAGAAGCAATTGCCTATTTTGTTTGCAGCACTTTGAAATTTAGAGATAACAAAAAGGTCATAGAGGTCCCGCAACCATTTTGTTGTTTAGATAAAACTTAACGAGATCTGCTGAAAAGGCTGTATGAGTTTCTACCATTTTTATTACATAAAATGAAGTTAGTTTTAATTGATCGTATAATAATCTATATCCGAGAGAGGAGGGGTTGCGTATCCGTTCGTTCCCTCTCCTTCCTATTTCTCCTTTTCGCTTCCGTCCTCACTTCCCCTTTTTAGCAAATTATGCACTGGATCCATCTTCCCCCCCCTCTCTCATTCCGCTTTTGTCCCCTCTTCCCTCTCTCTCCGTGTCCATTCGCTTACCCTCCCCCGCCGTTTACGGAGTAGACCTTTAACAAATTCTGCCATTGACATAAAAGTACCATCTTCGGTCAGAAAGATGTTCACGAATATGACACCTTGATTCCAGTGATGATAATTAAAGAATATCCACCAACTTTATTTGTCATTCCACCAAAGAGATTGTTTAGCGATACGATGAAAATCCAAGTTCCGATATTTAACACTTTATGAGTGAAGCCCATGAGCTGGAGTGTATCATACCAGAACTTTATTTTAATCTCGACTTATTATAATTAAAATGATTTATCCCAACAATAAAGATCATAACATCGTAAATTTGCAGATAAAAGGAACAATCATCCAGTTTTTGATCCCCATTTATAACACATCGGATCCAATTCGCTTTTAATGATTCAATGTGCATTTCAACGTTAGGAATTTCTTAACCCCCATGTGTAAGGTGTACAAAACTTGCTTCTATTTATTTATCGGCCTTTCCGTTCCGACAAATACGAAACATATCGTCATTCAAAGTTTTAACAAATTCCTTACTTGGGTTCGTTCGGAAACATGCGTTAGAACTTAATTAGATAACAAGAGGGATTTCACCACAACTACTTTACCAACACGTTAGCTTTTTGACCAGGTGGACATTTGTTTTCTCATAGCTTCAAGACTCTCTTATTCGTGTTTAGTATATGGCATATGTTCAGGTTCTGTACTAAAAGATATCCCCAAAGTATCAAAGGTACCCTCAAACTCCAAGTTAATAGTCTTCTATTGCATATGGACAAGTGGTTCTATATTTGTTATGATCCAATCCAACAGCTGTAGTTTTATCATATTCCACTTAAGTCTTGATATATCATAGACGCTTGTAAAGTTTGTTACAGCCACTTTCTAGTGATTTTTAAGATCCATTAAATTAAATGTATCGTCAGCGTACTGAGAGATTTAAAATGCATGTTCATTTACGAATCCCATTTTTTTCTGTATTACATCTTAACATTGTAGCTAAATCTCTTGCACAAACACAAAAATGTATGGGGAAGTGGATTCACCTTGTCTGCAACCACACAAAATTGAAAAAAAAATGGAGATATACCGTTAACAATTACAGTGAAGATGCATTATTATATAGTGTACAGAACCATTTAAATATATCTATGCCGAAATTAAAAAGACTTCATGTATTTAGGATAAATTTGTGCGAGACCGTCATGTCAAAAGCTTTCAAGTCGATCCGTAACAGCAATACCAGGAATATTATGAATTCAGTATATTTAATATGTCATAAATTAATCTTATATTTGCACCAATAAATCTGATGTGGACAAAACCAGTCCGGTCTTCTAAAATTATATTGGGAAGATTGATTTAATTTTGTTGGCTATGCAAGGCTTGAATGATTAATTTGTAAGAAATAGTTAAAAGGGAAATTGGTCTCAAATTTTTAATTAAGTGTCGAGGGGTCTCTCCCTTTGGGAATAAGAACAAGATGACCCATTTGTTGTGTTTGTGTAAAGACCCTGTTTGAAACCGGCAATTTAACAAGAACGAAGACGGAATAGAAAACAGAAATTTCAGACAAAAACATTATTAAATACTCAACGTAAAACCATCAGGTCCTGATTTTTTAGTTGTTTTCATATTTATTAAAGCCGCAGTTAATTCCTCTATCGTTATTTCCCCTCTAATGCTTCGGATTGATTTGTGAGAGGTTTATTAGAGGGAGAGGTAGATTATGTAATTTATAATTGTTATATTGTGTTTTGGTTCTGTACGATTCTTATAAAAAGCACAAACCTTCTTTCAATGTCTCATGGATGTGATTTACTGATCCATTCATGTTTCAATTTCTATTGTGCTTATTTACATAATTTCTTTTTTCAAGTTAGAAAAGTATTTTGTTGGTTTCGCGCCTTTCAATAACTTTAGCTCTTGATCTAAGAAAAAAACCATTTATTTTTCTTTTAAGTTCTTACAAGTTTACATCTTGCATTGGATAATTACATCCTCAAAATTTCTGCATTTGGATCATGCATTTAGTAACTGCCTCTTCATATAATGTTTCATAATCTAAATACATTGATTAATTTTTGTCTTTTTTTTTTTTTTTTTTTTTTTTTTTTTTTTTTTTTTTTTTTTTTTTAATTATAATTTTAATTGCTAGTAAGAGAGCCTCAAAGACACAAGTTGATCGTCAATTTGGAACTTAACATACAATTGAATCAATTCTGAAAGGTCTTTGTCCGTATTGTTATGAGGTACGCATATAACTTTTAACATTTACATAGCTTCTTTAACAACGTTAACATATTCTCATCTTCAAGCAGCTACATTATTTAATTTCCAAGTGCCTCTTACCAAGTTGTATATTGCTGTACATAAAGCAATAACGGTAATTGAATGATTCTGTTCTATACCCAGGTAAAATATCTGTAGAATCATTAATTTAAAATTTCCGAGGAACTGAAAGAAATCTAACCTAGCTTGTTTTATGGATTACTTTTACGCCAGGTAATCTTTTAGTGTTTGGATTTAAAATTCTCCAGGTGGTCTCGAAAGATCATTTTTCTCTCATACTCAGAACTCTGTCTTTAGCTTTATGATTCGTGTTTAAATAATTAAAGGTATACAACTTTTTGATCTGCACCAAGTTGTGAATGAAATCTCCACATATAATACAAGTGGGGGGGTTATCAAAATTTTCTACAGATTTTAAGTCTGGGTTTATAGAAATCAGGTCGGTGTCATTTGGCCATAAAGAAAAACTAGTGTAATTGTTCTAGACAAAATGCATATATCAAGTACAATCCAGTTTCCCTCGTATCCCTCACTATATTTTTCAATTTGAAATCACAACCATTATATTATCCAAAACTTTAACATATTCTCTGGAATTAGTGTATAACCAGTGGGAAGGCTTAATAGCCCCACTCTGCCCCCCCTTATCATAATTTTCCATTTTGATCCCAAGTACGTCTTGAAGGCATAATAATTGGAAAAGCTTTCTTTTGTAGATAATTCAAAACAATCCCTTCGTTTCGCTTATCAGAAAGACTCCTCCTCCAGTTTATTTATAGAGCATATCTTTGCTGACTTATCCGATATTCATTTTTGGATGAAATGCCATAAGCCACGGTGTCATTTGGAATTCCAAAGAGCCCCGGTATTTTGCCTCTTTCCCTTCGCCGCCCGTCTGTCCATCTCCCTTTGGGACACTTTAAACCCCCCTCCACGCACTCCGACCTCCAGTCATCTCCCGCACCACCCAATGTGCACCCCCCACCCCTGACTCTTGTCCCCGCCCGCCCACGCGCCCACTCCCCACTGACTGACCTGCGAGCATCCTCAAAAACAAACAGAACAGGTGAGGGCCACAACAGAGATCGGAGAGGAAAGAGAGGAGGGAAGGAAACTGAACGGGGAAAGGGACCAAGGAGGGGAAAGGGGTGAGGAAGGGGAGGGAGGGGGCGGGCGGGATGGGAAGCAAAACACAGCGGGAACTACATGGTCCAAATAGACTATGTTTATAATCCTGTCCTGAACAAGCAGGGTAATATTAAAAATAGATAATTAATTGGTTTTACTTCCAGATATGCTAAACAATTAATTTTACGTCTACTTCGGTCGGTTTAAGTACAAGATCGTGTATATATAGGCCTGTTATCAATTAGTTAAACTCATTGCACGCAGGGAAAATCTGTTTTAATTTACACCACATATTACCCCAAATTCAGTGGCACCCGAGTGGCTTTCCAAATAATGCAAATAGGTATTGGGAAGCCTTCTAAACTAAAAGAAATTGGGCTTTGTTTGGACTAATTAAATGCATTTTAAACGCTTGTTTTTAAATGCCCAACAAAAAGACCTGATTTGGACTATTTTATACATAAATGAACATGAAGAAACAAACAAAAAATACACTGTTAAGATCCGACTCAAGAGATTAGTGAAAATACAATGTTCTAAAGAAAAATCGTTCTTTTGCCCAGCCTAAGCAACTGGCCTCCACCATTCATTTATCTCGATGTACGATATTTAATTAAAATTGACGGGCCTACATATAAAACAATCGCACCAATATTTTGATACAATTCGGGATTTATACAGATTCATTACACAAAAACGAATCCAATTATCCCTAATTTAGGAGGATTGAGCAACGTAGGTGACACTTGTCCTTAATTTGAGTAGGCTATTTTAATACACGGAACAGTGCCTTCGAAAATCTTGAATCGCCTCTTGAACAGTTAATCTGATTGACCAAAACATATATATTCTAGATCACCAGCAAAATTAAAGCTATACACTCAAAAAGATTATGTGTCACAACATCGCTAAACGAGCGACACCAAAGATCTATATATTTTGTGGGGCATGTAGTGAGTTCTATTTAAATTTGACACTCCAATAGATTCCTTACCTCGCATTTAGCTGAGAAAATACTTTAAAAAAAAAACAAAAGGTCAATTAGTGTAGCTTGTATTTCAAAAGAGAACAGAAGTGATTCATACTTGCTCCTATAGGACCATCAGAAAATACACAATTTCTTTAAAAAGAAACAATTCTTAGCTTATCCATTCGGTGGAGGGACACTCTGTGGGTAGACAGATCTTAGACCAGTAGGCAAAACCAAAATTTATGATTTTTTTTTTAGGAGCACCCCACACATGAAATCTCCGATTGCACCTTTAATATGTTAAAAAGAAGATATTCTCAAATGATTCATTATTATCCAGAAGTGTAATAACATATTAATAATCGCACAATATTTAATACAATTTCGGATTAGTATACAAATTTATTACACCAATTCAGTTTTAGTTTTTTTAATATAGTCCTCTTTGACCAAGGGAGGATGATGAAAGATGACAAAGGTACTCTGCTTAAGCTGAAACGAAGCTCTAAAAAGATGATTGCATTGAAGATCTACAAATCCTATCCCTACGAAAACACAGGTGATATTCCTGGATCAAAAGTGTATGTGTTCCCCCTAGGGCCAAGAGGGACAGGAAACACTGTTTGTCCCACCTGAGAGATTCCCGAATTTTGTGGATTTAAATGGAGAATGGATCCTGTTGCGGGAACTATTAAAGCAATATTAGCACATGTTTGAAGAGCGCCCCCAATTTTTCAAAAAAAATTTGGAATTTTACACGATGCATTGGTAAACTGGCTAGTAAACTATACCTGTGAATGGTTAAGCTCGAAAATGGGTCTATGTGTCACAAACGAAGGAATTTTGTACTTCGAATAATTATATCGGGGATCCACGATAATACTTAATCATACAACGGCTGCTGGAAACGGCTTCCAATGTGAAATGAGCGGGAAATAGCGCCCTGTTCGTGTCTACGCGCATTCCATTGTTGTTTGAATCGATTCAGGCAAGCCAAGGTAGAGGTTATTTCTCGATCGTGGCACTCATTCATCAGGACCTACATAAACGTAGCAATGCCGTTTAATCAATCTGGATCCCAATTTTCTATTACAAAATCGCTTATTTTGTGATAAATACGCATTTTTTACCTATCTCGTTCGCAGGTATAGTTTCTAGACAATTACCATACGTAACTGTGCAAAATATCAAATTTTGAACATTGGGGGCGCTCTTCAAAATGTGCTAATTTATTGACTATTAAGTCTTCAGTTCTGACCCACATTGTTTATCCCATGCAAAAAAGTCCGCCACAAATAGATTGAGCAGTGCAAGATGTTGCCATGAAGTGGCGAAAAATCAAAACCCCGATGGATGTGGAACGACAAACACCAGAATGCAAATGGACAGACAAGCAGTAAGTTTTGCCCAACTCATCTGGGTTTCTTGGCGAAAAGGTTGGCAATATACAATTCGGACATAAATTGGTGGTACATAGTGAAGATTGGCCACCGCAGGGAGATAGTTTTAAAAATGAAAAAGTACGGCTTGAAAGCATCTGTATTCAAACAAAAATATATGTGATATTTTAAAGAAAATTAAGAATGATATGTTTTGTGTATTTACATGTACAGCTGATAGTCCATTGTTCATGTCTATTCTATTGGCTAATAAAATGATGACCTAAACAAGTGAAAAAACATTTAGGCAAACAAAGAAATGGAGGGAAAATATAAATGGATACAAAAACACGACTTATTGAGACCCTTAGCGCATGCCAAATAAAAAAAAAAATGTTCTTGGTATCATTTAATAATAATTTGATGTCTTTACTATGATATTAAATCTAACTTAGGGCTTATGTGTGTGACTTCCTTTATAGTCAAAAAGGTTATTTCATGTGGTTTATAACTCAAAAAACCCAAACCAGGAATTAAGTTTGGAGTGATAATTTGAGGGAGATATGGATGAAAACTGTCAAGAAATTGATGGAAAAACTTAAATATTGGGGAAAATTGTCATCTTTTTGACCCCCGTGGACAAACTTCAAGAATAAACGTTTTATATAGGGCGAGTATAGATATGGTATTAGATTA
>JAMKCH010007859.1:0-29264 GCA_023653785.1 Ophioderma brevispina | reverse complement strand
TCCCATGGGAATCGCCTGAATAGAAGAAAAGTAGGTGGTCCTTACTATCAAACAGCGTTGAGGTCTGGGCTCAATCCAGTCAAGAGAAGCTTGCCAGCTTGTCAAGTTGGAGTACCACATGTTACTGTATTTCTACAGTTGAAGTCTCCGCAGACGAAGGAGCTCCGCTGAACTACTGGAAGGGAATGAAAGTCTGCTCAGTGGTGGTGGGCTATAGATGTTGGTGAAGTGGGTTCCATTGCTTCCAATTGTTATCCACGGGATCGGCGAATTCATTGAAGATTGCCAGGGTTGATCTCATTTGTATGCCTTGCGTCACATAGGAAGCGATCCAATGCTTGTTGTGCAGATGAAGCAAATAAGGTCAAAAACCTTCGATTTGCAGCTCTCTTCAGATGGCAGTATGAGGTTTTCTTGGAGGAGGATGTGATATTCACTCGGTTCTCCCTGGAGAGCTGTAAGCTGATGTCAGCTAGCATGGGTCGAGACCCTCAACGTTCAGGCTGCCGGATTACGAGGACTTGGGGCTTGCCATAAGGAAAGTTCCTCTGTGAGGAGCTCAGCACCTAGATTGAGGGTGGGTCTTCAAGATGTGCACTGTGGTGTTTAAAACACGATGTTTGGACTTGAGTTGTTGAATTAGTTAGCCACAACAAGTGATGTGACATTAACAGGGCAGCCGCGAGAAGGGCCTCAACATGGACCTAACGCTGCGTACGATACAGTCTGGCATCGAGGTCTCAACCTCAAGCTCAAAATCTTCCCTATGTCAAGTTGTTCAAGTTCATTAGGCTGTCCATCCAAGACAGATCTTTGTCCTGGAGACATTAAATGGGCAATGTAGTAGAAAGCGCAAACTTCGGAACGGTGTCCCCACAGGTTCTGTCCTGGCAACAAGTCTTTTCAACATCTATGTCTAGATATGCCAAAGGGAGATTGTTAGCAGTACTCCTACGCAGAGGACACGGCACTTGGAATACTGTGAATCCTTTGGAGTCCTTAGAAACAGTGTTTCAGAAAGACCTAATCAATGTAAGCCAATTCTTCCACCGATGGACACTTGAACTCAAGCAACACCCAAGAGAAGTCGCTCTGTTTCCACCCTTGCAAATCGATGCGCAAAAAGAGAACTAAACATCACTCTAGATGGAGGGAAAACTGTCGCATGACCCACACAGAAGTACCTGGCGTCAAAATGGACCGCAGCCTCACTTTCAATCAACAACACCAAGGCCAGTCGCTGCCAAGACGCAGGCTCGTGTCAACCTCCTCAGGGGGGGCCGTCGGGGAATGGATGGGGTGCATCTTTGACACCTTGCATACGTCGGCGTTGTTGCCTTGGGCGTGCTCCCTGCTGGTCGCCGGCACCGGTGTGGGTCGATTGATGTCGTTCTGAGTGATGCGGGTGTGAGACTTGTTGGTGGTTGCTTTTGGCGACGCTGTGGAGTGTCTTCCAGTCCTATCTGGCATGGCTCCTGCGGGCCTTGGGGGGGGGACTTCGGGCGATCAGGCTCGCCAAGAAATGTGATGAACCTGGTGCCTGGTCCCTCCGGGCACCCTTTTGAGGAATCAGAGAGTTTTAGGAATCACTTTGTACCAGGTCCCATGACGTTGTAGCGGTCACAGTATCCATATCGACCATCCTGGATCAATGACAGATGGTATGAGCAATGGTCATCCTCCACTTTGAACATAGGGCAGTTGGTGGACGGGCCCATCTGGCGGGCCCGGAGGCTGTGGCCTTGGTGGGAAGGCGTGGTGTCGGCCCCTCGGCGGACTCGGAACTGGCGTTGGTCGTAGAAAGAACTTCCTTCACAAGATCGGAGCGGAGCTTTCGCAAAAACTGCGATTGTGGAGAGTTACAAACCATTAGCCACATCATAGTGACTGTGAGGTCTACAGTCCCCAAGAGGAATTCAGGCCTGATCAACCCGGATGATGGCACAACTATTCAGCTGGTTAAAGACGGATCTTCACTGTGATTTTTTTGGACTGCACGCACGAACGAACGAATGATGAGTCAATAAAATGCATTCTTCAATCCCTTCTGTGGTACTCTAGGAAAAGGGACTCCATATGAACCTAACAATTATTAAAATGAGTGAAAAAGGACAAAATTGATAATTCTGTTCTTCTTACTTGCATGTAAGTAGATTGTCATATGGGGATTCATTAGGGCACCCATCCACAGACCCATTTACTGCTTGCGGGGTGGAGGGCTAATTCCTATCCTAAAGTGCGAGATATTAAAATCAAGTATTGGCATGCTTAATCTTAATATCACCATGTTGAAATCTGTATCCTATAATACTTCAAAACTAAATGGGAAAGCAGTCAAAATAATTTCTAAGGCAAGGGGATAGACTATATGGAATAGAGATGGTTTGGATTTTACAGAAATATTTAAAAATCCAAAATTAAAAAATTGTGTAATTTGTAAAGTTTTGAGAAATAATCAAAGCGCAATGGAATAAGCAATTTTACGCAAACTCTCTTACTCTTTCTATATGCCTCATCTTTTAAAGCGGGCAATGGCACATTTTCAAAAAATATGAATTTCTTCAATTTGCTCTAAATGATTAGTCTAGGCCATTGGAAGACCAGAGATATTTTACAAATAAAATAAAATACCCCAAAACAGATAGGGATATGAATGAGGATAAAGAATCCAGGTATTGTAGGCCAACTTTTTAAATTTTCCATAACTTAATCAACAAAGTGTATCTTACATGCATATTTTTGGAATTGTACTTCACTGATATTAAAACCACAAAGGGTTATAGACCGGTCAAACAGTGAGCATAGCGTGAGAAACATGCATACGGAGTGCCGTGTTCTTGTGTTAAATGCCATTTACGTCGTCTGCTGATCGCCGGCGACGTTCAATTATAAAACGTTCTGTTTTAACCCATAAGGAAGATGATTTGGCTCTAATCATTTCGGGTGAGGGATTTTGTATATAAAAGCTTTACAACCATGCAAAAATACGATTTTGGAAAAATCTTGAGGGTGCACTATTTTTCAAATGTGCCAGTGTCTCTTTAATTCATGGTACTGCTTGTCACTCTGAAATAAAAAGTACAAAAACGTAGGCAGAACATTGCAGACATGTTCTGTTGCTTTAGGAATTCAAACATGTCACAAAGTAGTTCATGAAAAATCAACAATGATGCATCCATGCGTCCACATATTTTTAAACACGAGGGAGGTTTTAGCTGTCCGAGTGGAATAAAAATACGCAGACGCATCGGATGCAGTTGTTGACTTGTAATGAACCACTCTGTAGCATGTTTGAATCCCTTTCAACAATGAAAATCTTTATGAAAACTCAACTTCTTAAAGGGGCATTTCGTGATCCACAGCCTCGTCCTCCCAACTTACCTAAAAAAAGTTGAGATTTGTGTGTCTTCTGAACCGTCGGGCTAAGTATAGTATGTGTGCCCAATCTGACATGCAAATTCGATCGTCTCTGCAAGAAATTCGCAATTTTGTATTTTCTGTCCGTAAACGGACAGAAATTACACTACAGTGGTCTATGGGAGATTGTGATTCGAACATTTGCTCATAACAGCAAAACGCAAGATCAGAACCAACTGGAATTTTGGGAATAACTTTTCTCAGTGATATCTATATAGAATCACGAAATGCCCCTTTAATATCGTGTAGAGTGGACCATAATTCTCACTAAAATGCTAAAATGTTCCTAGTTCAACAGAAATCTTTCCTCGTAATATATATATTTAGCAAAATTTAAAGCAAAATGATAGTTTTGCCATGTTTGTGGCTTTGCAGTTTGCATCTGGTGCCCTTGCACGTACACAGAGTTCCAAACGTGACACACAGTGCGTCGACTTAAGCGTACCACATAAATGCACTTTGGTGAACACTGCGCCGGGCGTGATGCGCTAATTTGCATATTAACTGTAGGTTGGTATTCAATGCTCCTGTACAAGGAGATATGATGAGTTGTTGAATTAACTATTAATTACTTCATAAAGAACATGTTGTTATGGGGAGGACTTGCAATACAATGTGTGATACATTTCACATATTCAACAGTGCTTCACTGCATCATAGTGGAGTCTTGTCACATAAAGGTGTAATGCAGTGATTTCACCACATGAAAAATAAGTAGCATCATCCTAACAAGCATCTTCATTATTGAACATGGTCAAAACAGCTGCATAAAATAGTGATTTTTTTTCCCGGTTCAGGCTGGATAGGGTACATGCATGCTCACTTACAATCCACATGCCGTCAAATTGTATTTCTTTGTGATAATCACTGGCACTGTCCTTCCACCACTCTATAGTAGCATTGTCAAAGAAATCTGGGAACACTGTTGTACCTGGCCAAACCTGAAAGAAAACAATTCAGATAGATCATCAATATATACATCAGCAGCATTTGACCTCATCTGCTACCCCACACAAAACCCCATCTCAATGTATAAGCATACAAAGTATGATTTTTATCCATTACTGCACTAAAAAGCTATAGTAAGTTTAAAAGTGTCTATCAAAAGGTGCACACTAGAGCAATATAATGACCCAAGGGATGACTGATTGACCTTTGACCTATTCATCTGTTATCCCACATAAGACCCCTTGTCTCAATGTATAAGCATACAAGTATGAACTTGATCCATCACTGCACTAAAAAGTAACAGTAAGTTGAAAAAATGTCAACCAAATGCTGACCAATGGGCTTTCCAATTGCACTGGATGACCTAAAACGACCTTCAACCTGAGCCTCTTTATCAAGTATTCAACAACTCCTCTATTCCTTTACTACATGAACATGCGATGTTGATTAGTGAGAAACCCATACCATAGTTGCTGATTTGTACACAGTGCGCACTACTTCCGGTCGTGCAATGTACATGACGCATATTAGGACACAGCTGTTCATCACAGTTTTTGTTGCATGATGTGTTTATTTGAAATTGTTGTGGATGTGCAAACACTCGATTAGCTGATTAATATCAGATAAAATGGAAGCAAAATGTATCCCTACTCTGGAATAAAACAACCACGCTACCTTACCACTCCCACTATTGGTTTTCCATCTCTGTCTGTAACAAACACGTCTTTCTCCAAACCACTATCATATGGTGAATATCCAGTCTCATTATGAATGCCAGGATCCTGCAAAAAATGATTTGGGTGTTCAATGTTATTCAAATAAATGCTTCAAATTGACTCTTTAAACTGGCAACATTTGCACTCATATATCTCACACCAGAACAGACTTGTACATGTGCGTAGCGATGATCCCACACCCCTGGGGTGTAGACGGGGTTGCAGATCATGGAAAAATATGCATTTTTTTCCTGCAATTTGAGCCTTATTTCAATGCACTCGTATTTCCTCTTTCTTTTAGACCCCTGGGGTGCGCGCGCTCCCTCCGCACCCTCCTGGCTACGCGCATGTTGTCCATACTAAAGTCGCTGCCAGAATTGTTCAGAGGTCGGCAACGCACGCGCCGCAATATCTGCATAAAAGGGGTGGAGACTATCGGTAGCCTCATACACGATTAACCAATGGGGAGGCCAACCTACTCAAACAAGCCAATCGGCATTCACTTCCGTGTTGACGCACGTCACGCTCGGCGCAAGGTAAATAACTCTGAACAATTCTGGCAGAGAGTTTACATCTGTTCCAAAATAGTTAGACTGCAGGAGTGACAATCTGATGGCACTACTAGATACACATAACTTCCACTCTTTGTGACCTTCTGTTATGCAATTGTTTCTGTGTGATACTTGTCCATTTCTTGATGTAATCCAATAAGGTGTTAGGCTTTTCACTCTAGCTTTCAATACGGTGTTTCCAAAGTTGTTATTTCACTAATTATATGTAACCAAATCACTACAACTTTCTTGGATCAACCTTCATGCCACCATATTAATAGAAATTTCTCTATACATTTCCAAGTTTAATTTAGTTCATTCTTTTCCCTAATCTGCAAGTTCCGTATGGTAATGTAGGACCTTTTCATCTAGAAGTATCAATGCTAATTTTAAATGCTGGACATAAAAACAAACAACAACAACAAAGACAACAACAAAAAATTGAGCCACTATAATTTCCACAAATTTGCTATTTTTGTGAAAAATATTACATTTATTTCTCTATCATTTCTTCAAGTGGTGTTCAGGAATGGAACCAATCTTTTCAGCACGACTTTCTTGTGCAAAGCATCACACAAGAGAACTATTGACAATAAGATCTTGTTTGCTCCCTCATCCCTCCATGCATATAAGGCTTACCACTCACCATAATCGGCATGTAATATTGGCCATGTTCATGAAGGTCGCCAACCATCTCGGGCAAATTCTTAAAGCTTATATTGTCGTAGGTGAAAATTTTGCCATCTCTCACATAATCAACGTCATTCCATTGCATGTCCTGAGAATAAAAAAGAACATTTTTTTAAATATGTTAATTAATGCTTTCCAAAGGTATCTGCATGCTCATTGCTAAGCTTAAACATTTCTCACACCAAATTATATGTACACAAACAGCATAGCCAGATTCTTGGCATTGGCATAGACAGGATTTTGTTGAACCGGGGGCATGGATTTGTGAATGTATCGACACTTGTACAGACAAACAAAACATTTTTTATGGGTTGACTTATATTTTTTAGCGTCGCCTCCAAAATCTGAAAAGCTGGGAGCGGGGGGTTTAGTTTATCACCGGGACAATAATCGCCACCACCTTGACCAATACTTATAAAGTTTTGTATTTCATACATGCATTACACTATCAAAACAACAACCTTTACACAAATGTACAGATGGACCGTAATGTACCAATGAAACATCACGGTCAAGGGGACACATGCCCTCCGCCCCCTCTGTCTATGCCTCTGAATTTCTTGGTATGTTGTGAGGTACATTTACATAAAGGTACACACAGGTTTCCTATTTTTGAAGTACCCATGCACTGCAAGTTGTACTCTCATACTTTGGCCAACTCTTAACAGGAATTATTAAGATTTTGTTGACCTGTGTATTCCTTGTTAATTCTTCCATCTTTTAGCAAACCCAAGAATCGCGCAACTCACACTCACTGCATCAATTGTGTTGCACTGTGCCTACACTATTCTTTAAAAGTTCACAAAGTGAAGAGGCCTAGCTGCTATTTAGTTCTAATCAAAATATTGTCAGGGACCGAATTAGGTGATCAACTGTACGTCTGATGTAATTTGACACAGCAAAATAGACGTTTGGTGTGATAGGATTAGTCGAAGTGAGCTCAATTTCAATCAGCATTTAGGACCAAGAGAAGATTTCAGTAGCTTCCCACAATGCATTGCTTCCAATGGAGGTTTTGTACAGGTACTGATGTGAATCGTTAGTGATGAAACATTGCTAAATTGACAGTACTGATCACAAACTTGCATTTTAAGAGTGTTTCATCTCTAACGATTCACATGACTACCTGTACAAAAACTTCCAATGGAAGCAATGCATTGTGGGAAGCTACTGATATCTTCTCTTTTTAGGACCTATATATTTACTGTGAGCAATCAACACTCATTGAAGCAGAAATTTACATACGGGAATTATCATGTCACTGAGTTGCAAAGCCTATTTTGTGGCTTTAAACCTCAAAGATATGAATTTCAACAACTCGCTGTATCTCAATCCTTGTACAGGGGCATACCGTTTTTTATTCATTACCAACCCTAGGTTGATATGCAAATTAGCATGTCATGCCCGGCGCAGCGTTCACAGAAGACTAAGTCAGCGCAGCATTTGTCACGTTTGGAACTCTGAGTAAGGGCACTGGTTGGAAACTGCAAAGCAACAAACATCGTTTTGCTTTAGATATTGCTAAAATATTTTATGAGGAAAATTTCTGTTGAACTGGGAACATTTTAAGCATTATAGTGAGAATAATTATGTTCCTCTATAACACAAATTATAAGTTTTCATAAAGATTTTTATTGTTATTGTAAAGCGGATTAAACACATGTTCAAGTGAGTTCAGCTACAAATCAACAAACGCCCTTTACCCCTTTTCCCCCCCCTTGCCCCCATTCTTACACCCCCCCGTTCTCGCCTATTTTAGGCCATCTGATGCATCTGAAGATTTTTCCCATCTCGGCCAGCTAAAATATGCAGATGGCATTTTGCGAATTGTGATGAAACATTCTGCTAATATGTTTGAATCCTAATTTAACAATTATTGATATGCTCTACTAAATGCATAGACCACCTGCTGATTGAACGATAGTGAAATTAGCTACCCATGCCTGAAACGGTATGCCATGGGCTAATAGGTCTCAAGCAGAGGACTCAATTTGAAGCCAGGATCATTGAAAGCATAGATAATGATGACAGCTTTTTATCATATTTTATGCAACACAACACTTTACCATTTGGACGCATTTGCATAATATAATGTTATCTCTCACACGGCAAGGACGAGCGGAAAAAAAACAAAAGCATGGAGGCAAGAAGTAGGTAGTGGCCTTTCTCGCCGTTTCCATGCCAATTTTATTAAATAGACATCGGCCTAAAACTTGGCTATTATCAAAGATTGGCCAAGCCGGCAAGCAAAACCATTTAAGATTGCCACCGCAAATATATTATAATCATTACAATTAGAGATAATCAGCCAATGGGATTATAGCATTCATATAAGATGAGTGCCCGAAAGCACATTTCACATGATGAGCAAAAAGATAAAACATCAAGAGTTATTCAGCAATTTTTATTAATAGCATTCAATTAAACATTCATTTAACACAGTGTTAATTTTATTAGATGAGCAGAAAGTTCAAAATCTAAATCATTTGATCAAGTCGAATCACAGATGAGCGCGAAAGCGCTAACACATCAATAGTCAATTAATCAATAGTGCATGTCTATCTTTTTTTTTTTTTTATTTTGTTTTTTTTTTTTTTTTGTCTCCAGCAATTGTATTATAAGCATTCAATTTATAAGATGAGCGCAAAAGCCAACATCCTACATGATGAGCAAAGCTACACATCAATAGTTATTCAGCAATTTATAGAAGTATTACAACAATTAAGCATCATTAAACACAGTGTTAATTTTAATAGATGAGCAGAAAGTCAACATCTAAATCATGTGATCACTGTCAAATCACATGATGAGCGGAAAGACTAACACATCAATAGTCAATTAACTACAATATTAATTTGCACAAGGTACTTTATTATCTTATATATCTTGACATATTATGCAGCAGCAACATTTATACCATGCCAGAACAGCCATGTATTATCCATACAAAATCCATCTTTAATATTAGAGCAGTATGGCCATATAGCAATAGACTAAATCCCCCATGAACATGCGAAGTGAATTGCAAATTGACATTATATTAGAGGAATGTGAATAACAGATTGGAAATAAGGCCTCAAACAAGTTGATTTGAGTATTTTCGACAAAAGGTAACTTGCTCTAACCTCCCCCACCCCCCCACCCCACAATGCGTCGCGTACGCAAACGGATTGGGTTGCCGCCCAAATAACAAATGATGTTTAATTACATGACGCATTTCCTTCACGAAAACAGTGTTTCATATTTCAATATAAAAGAGCCTAAGCAAAATACCTGACCAGAGACTGAAGTCGGAACTCGATTACCATTATTAAACAAAGCCATAAAAAAAAAATGACCAAAATTCATGACAAAAACGGCGTGATACGCTTAGCCACTTCAAGGGTTCTTTACAACAATTACCAATCAATAGATGCACAAAACTGTACTTGATGAAAATAGGAGTGCGATTGATTACTTGTGAAGAAGTCGTTTAAGTGGATTAACAAAAAATAATTAAAAATATTGACATAACCGCACTAGCCCGTGATACACCAATTCGCAAATAACAGCACTACGAATTAGAAATTGATTTGTGAAATGACCTCTAGATAGAGCACGTGTGGACTAGTTGAAAAATGCCCAGGACTCGTGCGACATTAGACCGACGAAATCGGAGTTCGAGCCACAATCACTCATGCATTTACATAACTTAGTGTGTATAATACTACATTTGACACGTTATAAGACCCTAATATAATTATATTTACTTACTTTTTGATAACGTTATGAGCTATTAAGCTTTTGTACTGCTAGTGATCGTAAATTACTTCTGTGATGAATAAACATCTGATTGAGTGAATGAATTGATGATTGCATTGTGGCCACCGTGAAAGGTATTTCTGGGCAAGATACCTAAAAACAAAATGCTCGTCTGAACCAAGTGAAATCTGCGAGAGCCCTACAAAGGGGGTATTACAAAAGCTAACTGCTGATCACCGCCCCTGACATGTGTATGTCATGACTTTGAGCAGTCAAAATCATTGAAGCCACCAAAATGATTGTGACGATCTCTGGAGGCAGCGTAATAATAATAATTGACAACCGCGTTTGAGGCTGTTTACGGAGATTAAGCGCTCAATAAAACTGGTAAATCGTTATAATTATATTTAGAAATCAACAAAGAAAGGAATTAGTCCCAAAAGTGGCACAAGCACTTAAATGTATATGGAGCATAAGAGCCACATTTAAAATTGTGCCAGAACACAAATTTTATGGACTGCGTTTAAATGTGTTAATGAGATAAATGTATATGAGCGAACTAACCGACGGCCACCAATAGAAAAATCCTGCGCCCGCATATTGACGAGACAACTGTCCCTATTTCAAGACTTGCACTCGCGCGAACAGTTTAAATGAGAGCTAAGGCAAGACATCAACCACTGCTCCCGCGTGACTGGGTGTCTCTGCACCCAACTGCCATTATGTTACAATTAAATGCTCGTACCCAACGTTTAATGCCACTGCTACCCAAATGCCAAAAGCATTCGTAAAAAAGACGTTTCTCTTTACATGCCATTACATGGTGGTTAAGACTCTCCACTCATGTGGGACACACAGTTACATGCCACCGGCCTTCAGCAAAGCCAGCACTAAGAAATTAAGCCAAAATAAAATAATAGACTGAGTCAAAAGAAAATACCACACAACTGCGATAGTTTAAAAGAGTCAGACCCCTCCCCAAAACCCCTAAAACTGTCGCCCGTTTGAATTGACTTTAAATTGAATCACGAAAGTTCGGATACGCAATACCAGAACAGAAACTGTGCGTAAACCCGCTGGAGGAGATTCGACAGAGCTATGCTATAAGCCACAGATCTCCTCTCAATTCAAAAGGCCTCTAAGGACATTCCATTAGCATAAAGTCAAACCAAAAACGACGACCCTAGTAATGAGTTATAGGTTAAAGCGATAAGCTAAGCAGGATGGATTAGACCTGGGAGGTAAGACCTGAGAAACATGACCGGCGCAGCGTTAATGCGGCAACTAAGCACTTACTAAAGAAAAACTGTAAAACAATAAACTGAAGACTGATCCTCAAATAGACTTTCAATGCAGGGGTAGGAACGTCGAAGCTCAAAGAGCGTAAAGATATTAGCCAATTAAAAGAAAATTGGCTAAACAGACATAACAACCCAATTACAGTCACAACAAAAGTGAACACCAGGACTAGTCAGAAGCATAACCATTAATTTATGCAAACGGATCTACTTTGCAGAATGAAAAACAACTTTAAATTTCAAACATATCTCACTGCAAGATGCAAAAAGGCTGCACTAAGACTGAGGAGCATACAAACTAAACAACATTGAAAAATGAAAAAAACTCAGACTGAAAATAATAAATGCCCTTAAACTTGAAAAAGCAAACACGCGGAAACGCCCAATTTTGATGATAAACAAAAAATGAGATTATTGATAAAATGACCGAAATACGAACTAGATATAGCCCTACCCCGCCCCCCCCCCCCCCCCCCAAAACAAAAAAATGACGACCAACAACAAAAATGGTAGATGTGATTATAATTTATTTTGTTTTGTTTTGTTTTGTTGCTTTTATAAATGAATTTTTTTGTTGTTATATTTGTTTTTGTTTTTTGATTTTTGTTTTTTTATTTACGAATTTATACCAGTCGGTCAAATGATGCTCGTGACATTTTAAATTTAACATATAACGCCTTTTAAACTAACCAATTGCACTAAGGACCACGGAAGCGAATAAAGTGGGTGGGTTTCGCATGACACAAAGCTAAATAAAACCACCTTGCAAACGCAATTCTATAGACTACTAGTTTAATATATAGACAAGCGTGGATAAAAGTAGCAACAAGAGTACTTACCTGACAATTAAAAACCCGACTATCAAAGTTCTAACAAACCCCTCTATATGACCAAGTGGGGAAGATTTAAGTTAAAAGAAACCAAACAAAATAAATTAAAAAAATTAAAAAAATTAAAAAAATTAAAAAAATTATCAAAACTAAACATTTACTTAAAAGCGCAACCTAGACAAGGGCAGCGAGACCACAAGCACCAAAGGCCTACTATATGGAAACTAAAAATAGAAACAACCGATTACAGCGCAACAAAGGAGTATCCAAGTTTCTTTAAGATCAAAGAAGACATACTGGCATCACCACACACCCAACACACACGCGCGCGCGTGCCAAGCATAAATCCTTGATTTCTTATAGACTCCAAGGAAAAAATGACATAAAAAATCCCAAACGTTTAAACCAGAGACTCTTAAGCGCCTAATTGCATTGTTTACAAACAAAATCAGCATAATCAGTGAGCGTTGAAATAAAATCGGATGGTATCAGGACCTATAGGACTGAATAGATATATGTTGCGACTGAACGAACACCAGGCGTGTAGCCATGTGGGACTAGGCGAAAACAAACCCAACTAATCCAGCGAGCCGTAATTAGGTTCAAACATGCGTGAAATCTACAAGTCCTTGAGCGTAAAATGGGTGTGGTTTCGACGCACGTCCAACACAAAAGTAATCCGCCGTAGAACATCAACACACAAGTGATAGTCAACAAGCATAATTACATTTCAAGGGCAATAAAAATGAGGGTGATTAAAGAGGCAACTTAAGCACGAAACATACAAGCCATCGCACAGCCAGCTTATGGAGGATTGAGGTAAACAAGAGGTGTGAAATGGCATGTGTGAGTGACCCCTGACTCAATGAGCTGCTAATGCCGAGAATGAAGTGTCAAAATGATTGAATAGTTGATGATCGATATCTGAAAGATTTTTTTTAAAGAGTATCAACGCTATGCACAATTACAGGCCGCAATTTACAAGAATCAATATATAACGTTGTTTTTTTTTTGGTGAAAAAGAAAAAACGAGCACTTGTTCGCTATACAATATGCTTTGAATTTCTGTAGACTGAAAAAACCAAAATTGTATGAAGTGGGCAGCACCAGTTAGATAGAAGCGCTACCGGAAAATACAGTCCATATCAAGTTGTCTAGTTTTATGGAGTAGGTCTGCCAACAGCTTAAAACGTTTCCGTCTAGTTTCACTCAACTAGTCTTCGGCTTAGTAGATCCATGACTATTAAATGAACGCAAAGTTTGCATCTCGCACAAATCCAAGGAAGTTTACCAGTTTTAAATCTGCAGTATTGCGACGGAAATAGGCATGGATGAGCACCGGCCTTGTAGTAGCGCTGCCAAACGCTTAAACGCGACTCTATATGCTTTCGCATAGACCGCGGCTACTCAAAATGATACCACAGCTTGAATCTTGCAGAAAATCAAGAAAGTTTACCGGTTTTAAACTGCAGTTCTGAGATGGAAATAGGCAGTGGATGCCGACACGGCAACACTATAGTTACTACCGCATACGCGAATAAACACAAAAAGCGTAGGTGTAAGATGAAACCTGCAGTCAATAATGTGCCGACTTTGGACTCTGCACAATGCTTTATGACATTGTAAGCACACAGGATCAAACACATAAACCAGTTACCTGAAAGCAGAATTATGCAGAACCGACGCCACTTTACATCAATGCGTTATTCGAAGCGAGTTACCAAATCCGCACAAAACTAAAATACCTGGGATTAGATCAAGATGAAGATGATACTGACTGGTATTACTTCTTTATTAAACAGCTATTACGACTTCCAATTTAAGAGTATCTGCCTTAGAAATCCATGGCTGAGCACAATGTCCAGACGAAGGTAATGCATGATGAGCAGGTTTTAAGAAAAGTCCAATATGAGATCTCTTATCTTCGTTTCAAAAATCGGTATGACTTGGTAATCTTGTACTGAATTCCGAATTCTAACGATCCACATAGAAAGTTCAACGAATAGATTCAAAGTTGATCTTGAAGAGCTGAATAAAAATCTAGATGCATGAAACGGTTGAGAAAGCCAAGATGAAGATCTGGACGCTAACGGGCCATAAACAAAAAACAAGCAAAAAACAAGCACGACGTCACAACCTAGACGCCAGATGATTGGTTAACACGAGCACACGAGCAAAATGGCAAGCACGGTCGAGATAACTGGATTTCTGCTAACCGCAGGCTGGTACCATAAATCGATGTGTCCATTATGGCACTATTTTATATTGTATTAACATAAGTAGCTGGATATAGTGGGAAGGCTCTTCTTTTATGTCACCCATTTTTCTTTGCAACTTAAAAAGCCATCACACAAATTGGAATATTTGTAGTCCTCGCCTATTTGAAAATATCCTGAGGCAAGGTCAAGTATAGCCCCCACCATCAGACCCAGGGCCACAAAAAGAATTACATACTCTGCAAGCCCTTCCTAAGAGGAGAGACCACTGCAAGTTCCACAGTCAGGCGAGTGGTCCAGTGCAGAGAAGCACTCACAGGACACACGCAGAAGTAAATATTATTATATGAGATAAATGAAAAGAAAATATTTTTGTGATTTAAGTACTGCCTCGCCGCACAGATCCATACTCAAAAATATTGGCAGCTAGCCCATCCAATATGACACGAGATAAGATAGGCAAAACAAAAAATTCTAGCTTTTATTCTCTAAGATATTGTTACATGTGGCACAGAATCTCAATCTTCAAATACGATCACCTAAGAATGGTTGTTACATATTGCCAATGGTATAATTCTTCTTCAGCAAACCCAAAATCTCTTGCGCCTTATTGGAAGAATAATATCAAGGTGCCGGTAGACAACTTCAAATCACCACTTAAACTCCACACCCACGTAAGGATGGCGTTGAACTTCCTCCAACATTAATGAATCAATCATTTGTAATAGCTGATGATAGGATTTTAATTAACTCTCACGGCCCTAACAATGGCTAGGCATATGAAAGTTCATTTTCCTTCCTTAAATTTCTCCAATTAACCAATGTATCAATGTCTTCTCTGTAGTTTGTCAGAGTCAGGTGGAGTGGGAATCTATTTGGCAAAGAATGAAGTCATCTGCCAAGCAGTCTTTGCTCTAGCCAATTTTGTTTGATCTTGTCATTGCCGCACCAGGTCAAGGGACGCGCGAGATATAAGTGATTACTTCCAGAGAGACACTTGCGATTTTCCAATGTTCCGAACGAGGCTGAGATAATTAAGCAATCTTTGAGATGTTTCAGATACATAACTTTGTGACAGACTGCTCTAATAGTAGGAAACAATAAGGAAATTCGATAATATGACTCATCTTATGAATGAGATTTCAATGCGACTTATTTTTGATAAGATAGCATATTAATTGATGAGAACCTTGGGTCGGTTGATAGAACAGAGGGGATTAGAAAATCCCTTGGTGGCGCTAATACCTCAAAACTCGTCTATGGGGCTCGACATGGCGGCCAAGACTTTTCAAAACTCACCCCAAAATGAATTCAAACAGTAATCACAACCAGCCATAATATAAATCACAAACACTGATTTTAGGCGCTTTGATTGTGTTCGGTCACAGCCCCATCCCGTTATTCAATGAATTTAAAAAAAATCAGAAATAACAGTGCTTTGGTCAATTTATCCGTGGTTGTTGGGGTATGCTCAACTAGAACTAATCAAATAACCCTTACCGGTGGGGTTTGAATTCTTCAGCTCCAACATCATGTTGTCCTTATAACAGTTGTCCTTATAACTTCTAACTTCTCTTGCTTATAACATCTCAAAACCAGCATTTTTGCATCAAGAATTGTTTGTCTAAAATTCATTGGGGGCTTCCTTGGCCACTTTTATCAAAATCCAGCCTGAGAACACAGTTTCAACCACTGGTTTATTGTACAAGCCCGTGCGCGATTTCACATTGGTGTGTTAACACCAAGTGGCTTATGTCTTGTTGTTAAAAAGGATTCAACCATATAATACACCATTAGAAATTCAATTATGAATCTAATTCTACACTCACCATGTGTCCAATATTTTGTTATCACAATTGGGTAGCATAAACCTGTCATTACGATATTAAATAGCAGAAGTGTGGGTAACAGCATTCCTTTATTTGTGATGAACCACTTTAAGATGATTCAATTAACCTACCTGAGGATTCCGGGCTTCTCTCATTCTCTTCACAACTCCCGATGTTTCCTTTGCAGTCCTCATGCCCAATCTGCCCTAAGTGGAAGTCCCAGCCCCCAATATGGAGGCCTGAAGGGACACCTAGACCTCTGTGTACTTGCTTATGACTTCGCTGGACTGGGGCCCATAAAGACTTAGAAATCTGAAAATACCACCAACCTCCATGTACGTTAAGTGATGGAATGGGTTGGTTGTATTTTCTACATCTGTTTATCAAGTAAGAAACAGGTTTCTAAATCATGACAGCTTAACGTCTAAGGGGTGAAGTTGTTATTTTACGCCCTTGGAGGTGAATATCATAATTCAAATTTTTGGTTGGCAAAAGTTTTGTGTTGCCCTTTTCTTCAATTCAAAGATTTCACACTCTCCCTTATTTAGAAATTCTCCATTTAAAGTTCAGATCTCCTCTTCTACCGTGTGAGTCAATAAACCCTACATTCAGGAAAAGATTTTTCTTCAAAGGTTAAACGTTTATTTTGCTTGAATGTTTGCTTTGTTGTTTACAAGGTATAAACAGGCTATCAGAAGGATTTTATTTGGGGGGGTCTTTCAGACTTGGGTTCAAAGCTGTGGTCAATTTTGTGGGAGAGACCTAACAATATGTTTGGGTGGCCGATTTTAGCCATACAATTCGGAGAGACTGACAAACCGACGTATACGCATAACCAATTAGCAAAGACAATTCACACATGCAATTTCAGATGGTATCGATTCTTCTCGACAAACTTTAGTTTGAATAAATGGGCTATTGTGGTAACATAATATAATTTATAATTAAATATCTCAACAAATTAAAATTACCATTGTTTCAATCAAAGAGTCAGTTATTGAAAATCACTCCATATCAATACCTCAGATTATAACATAATGAAACGGTTCAGAAGATTTTTGTTTTAAAAAAACCTCTCTAAGGTACTTATTTTTGCACAAATACAGTATACCAGCGTCCATAAAGTGCGAGAAGAACAAGCGGAGTTTCTTCTGTAAATAATTGCAATTAAAATTAAAATTCAATACGCACTGTTTTGTTTTCAAGCATAACACAAAAACATTCTATGGTTTCACTTTAGCTCCCAAGTTTCGTAGTAGGTTAAATCCGGCAATCTTGCTGAACCAAAGTAACCTGTGTTTCTTTTTTACACCAGTCTATCTTGACTTCCTTTATTGAGAAATTAAAACTTTTTTCACTCAACATTTTCTTTTGTAATCTCCGGGATATTATTTTTTTATAATCCTTTCCCTTCCATTGTTCTCCCACCATTCTATTCGATTGTTTAAACATAATTTGGTTAAAAGTTTTACTCAACTCACTAAGCTGAGACCATGCTACTCACTCTATTTAACATGCACCTTTGTTTGGGTCAAAATCGGCGGCCAAACGAGATATTTTAGTCTCTCAGCAAAATTAGGCATAACTTTTTCCTCAAGTCCAAATGACAACCAAATACCGTTTCTGAAAGCCTGTTATCCCGCTTTATAACCAAAGCAAACATTTGAGCAAAAATAATTCTTAACTATTGTTTAATTTTTTTTATCTGAATGTAGGGTTTTTTTTTAAGAAGAAGATCACCCTGTGAGAATGTAAATTTCAGGTTACCTTCTTGCTCAGAATTTTTTTTGTGTTTCTCCATCAAATCATACACTCTCCTTGGCCTAAATATGACTCCCCCTAAATTCTCATACAGAAACATCTATTACAGTAATATTCAAAGAAATTGCACTCTATTGCATTTTCAGTTAGATGTTCCATATCATGTTGCTTAGGTTTCTGATGCACGTGTAAACACAAACACGGCCCGCCAATGATAATGTTGGACTCAGAATTGGGGGGTGGGAACATTCACACAACATGAATTGCAATTCGGCATCAACATCCGGTGCGACCCGAGTGCTTATCTTTCAAAGACTTAACAACCAGGAGGGCACTATTAAGTGGCATATTGGATGGAGACTCGATCTGTCACAAATATTTAAATTTAATGACTGTTATTGAAATTAACACTGTTTGCATGCGGGGTTAATCCACTAACCCAAACATATTTTGAAGTCAATAATTTATTCCAAAATTATCATGATATTACTAAGGTTAAGGTTTAAGAGGAGATTTTGAATGTAACTGAGACCAGAGATTGCAATAGTAAATGCACGGAGTAGTTCCCCAAATTACAGTATCATCTTGTGTTTGAGGTTAACTGTTTTTTTTGTATCAATCACTGGTGCACAATTACGCTTAAAAATCGGGGATATTAACAGGGAAAAGCTTTTTTAATATAAAAAAAGAAAAATTAAAAAAAAAAAAGTACTGCCTTGTTGTAATACATGGATTTCAAGCAAACGACTTGCAGGTTATGTTCGCATATCCATGCCAGTAATAAAAATACAAACTTATGAATTTTGATGATTTTTACGATGTTTCGGATAATAGCAAATTGGGGCTAATCCCTTTAAAACTGAACATATTAAAGTTCTGCATCCCGTCTAGCCTTAAAGTGACATAATGGCATGAAAAAATATTCAGACATAATGAAAAGGACCCTTAGTGAAATCACTTCCACAAGTTTGAAAACAATTTGGATGTTTACATTCTGTAAAAACAGTAAAAACAGGAAGAGTTCCAGAGGGAAGGTGGCAGTTCGTGGCAATTTCTGGAACAGAAAACCAAGGTGTTGACATCCCTGACAGAATTTACAGTGTATCTAGCATGTTTTGTGACACAATTCAAAAGCATTCAGACCAGATTCAGGGATTGTACTTTAGGCTTGTAGTAAGATATTGATCTGGCAAGTGAAAGATGGATTAGCCGGGATTAGCATATATACAATAGCAATGGTCTGTGAGCTGATGACAGCATGCTTTTCAAGTTTGGTAAATGCTGGCAGTAATGTCAGCATCCTTTTTCCAGAAATTGTCACAAACTGCCACCTCCCCCTCTGGAACTTTTCCTGTTTTTCCTGTTTTTACAGAATGTAAACATCCAAATTGTTTTCAAACTTGTGGAAGTGATTTCAGTAAGGGTCCTTGTCATTTAGTCTGATATTTTTTAATGCCATTATGTCGCTTTAAGTGTAACATAGTAGTTCATTTTCACATCTGCTGTCTTCATGCAAGTGCCTCCTCAATTACTTAAAAATATACAGTGTTGGATTGCATCATTTCAATTAGCTGTGCATAATGAATTGAAAAGACAAATTTAAACTATATTTAAAGGGAAATGACCCGATTTAAGGTCTATAATTTTTCATCTTGATAGATTGGCCTACCCGAAAAACCCCATCTGGAGGTTTTACACCGATTTTCAAACCCATTTTGAAGTAAAAAGCTAAAAACGTGATTTTCATCCCCAGAGTGGCCTACTGTGTAAAAAATTATATATTGGTCACCAAAATGGAGAACTTTTCACTCGAGTAACATCCAAACCAAACACCATGTAGCACTAAGATCAAGGTAAATGAGAAAAAATGTAGCTTTATTTGATACCAAAATTGTGGACCACTGTCAGTTAAAATCTCGGGTTCCTGGGGACAGGGCTATTAGTGACCGGGCCATGGACCTTTAATTAAGGTTCTCAGTTTTTGTATAGTTTTGATATAACCCATTAAAAACTACTGCAACTTAGTAGTTGCTTTCAGTTGGGATATGGAATTGGGGGTTTTCTCCCAGTTTTGGCTGTAGGGCCAAAATATCGCGTCCATTGCATTCAATGGGGCTTGACGTGTTTACCCCTACTTGTTAAGCAGCATTTGAGACACTCAAAAATAGTCCTTATTTTTAAGTTATGAGCTCTATTAACAATTTGCACCATATTTTAAATTGATTGGAGCAATTTAAAATTTGACCCCTGTACAACTGACAATGACCCTTTTTATGATTTTTTGTTTTTAGAATATAACTCCAAATTTAGGTACAGATAGATTTTGGAATCCTTATGGTTAGCACAAATTACCTGGTATAGTTTTCAACACGACTGGATCATGAAAAATTTGATGGAATAAGCCAAAAACTAATGTTGCTGAAGAGTCAACTGAATCATAGTGCCCATTCTTTACTGTTGTAGCCTATGAGAACGGCCAGACTAATTTTACACTGGCTCTTTATTTGTACATACCCATTGCATTACATTTAAGAGGAAAACACAATGAGCTTGCCCATTTTTTGGCTCCATGTTTCAAGAAGAAGGGGTGAGCACCATATAGTTCTGATTCTCCTGACAAGATACAATAGACCAAAAATCAGTCACTTCTGTTATTAATAAATACCCCATATAGTGCTGTTTTCTTTGGAATGGTGAAGAATTGTGCACTTTGGTTTAAAAAGGTGACAAGTTGGCACAAGAGTAATTGAACATGAGGAACAATAATATTCTGGATATGGGGCCAATTAAAATAATGGCCACCATTTCAAAATGGCGGCGATTTTTAATATGGCAACCATATTAGGCAGATTCATGAATAAATAGTTGCAAAGTTTAATTTCCTGCATGAAATTACTTACTATGTTCAGAGGGATACCGCGGAAACTTTTGGATGTGTGCCATGTTCACAATGGCCGTCATTTTAGAAGGTGTAAAAATGCAGCCATTTCAAAATAGCTGCTTTTATGGCAAATCCAGTTTAAATATTTGAAAGTGCTAAAATTCCTTCAGAAAATTCTACTCTATATTAAAGGTGCAACGAGAGATTTGTCACATATCAGGGGTCCTTAAAAAATCAAAAGTACTGATTTTTGCCCTGAGTAAAGCTTTCCTCAAAAACATCCCCATCTGAAAGATTAACCGAGAAATGTTTCTTTGGTACAAAAATTGTGAAATTTCTAATTTCGTATAGGAGCAAATACGAAATTCAGCCTATGTTTTGCATTGAAATATAAGCAAATCATAATCACCTTTTTTTCTCTCTTTTAAGACATTTCTGTAGGCAAATACAAAGTAAGAAATCTATTGAGTGTCTAATCTATATGAAATTACTATTATGACACAATATTTGGATGCCTCAAAATCTCTCGTTGCACCTTTAAGAGGGATATTCAAGACAGTTTTGGATGTCTGACTGATTTAAAATGGCTGTTATTTTCAAAATGGTGAGCAAATGCACCAATTTAAAAAAAATGCCTGCCATATAAGATAAATCCATGAAATAACTGATTTTAAAGTAGTCAATTCCTTTTATACATTCATTCACTTATGTTGAGAAGGAACTGGACAGTTTTTAATATGTGGCTATAATTAAAAATGGCAGTCATTTGACAAAAAAGCTGCGATATTCTCTAAGTTGATTAAATAAGTAGTGTCAAGATACCCTATGGTTATTATTAAGTTACTTTTAGGTGAGGTATATGCGGACCAATTTGAATTATGTGGGCCCATTAAATAATGCACATATCCTCAATGGTAAAAAGCCTAATAAATGTGGTTAGAGCAGGAGTAGAATTCGACGCTGTGTGAGAGAATCGTTCGATCCAAAAACAAAATTTTGCGGGAATCAACAAATTCACTACTGTGTTAAGTCTGAAGTTTACAAAATCAACATTGATTCACACAAATCAGTGCGAGTATCTTTGCAAGAACGATTCTCACCACAATTCTCAGCCCTGTAGATTTGTCCGTGCTATCTGTTTTCTTCTGAAAGCTGTCAGGCCTGCAGGCCAGCCTTATGGGCATTTCACCATTACTTTAGGAGTTGGGTGAATATTTCATACAGTTCCAATGTTATCTAGTTTAATTAAAGACATGCTGCAATGCTCACTGTGCTAGAAGTCTAGTTCCAGCATGGGACTATCGATAGTCCTATAATTCATGGATCCAAGGCTTCGAGATGATAGATAAGTGAGTCGTACAACCCAACTAGGACGACAGCCTTTCTAGTGGCATGGGGTCCGAGTGTTCTGAGATCACACCTTTCCATTAAGGAACCTATCTTAGATTATCATGAGGAGGGGCAAGTATTCTGCCTAGGGCAGGTTTCTTCCATCAATCACGTTTATGAACTCCACCCCATAACCCATTCTTGCCAAATTTGCAAAGCATGACTTGATCGAGAGAGCCATTGTGCCTGAGGGCATTTTGTGGTACATACATAAAACGGACAAGTTGCGGGGAAAGACCAAAGCAATCGTTGACAACAACATTCTCATTTTGGTCCTACAGCCAAAAGTAGAGTAGCACATGGGTAACTTCCAGGGTTCGCACCATGATATTTAGGTCTCCGGCTTCTTTGAGCTATGTAATTAAGTGTCTATGTCAGAGAGAACCAGGTGATATAGGAAAATGTCGGAACATGAAAAGTTGGCCAAAACGATCGCATTTTTTGTGGATAAGGTACTTGAGAAATATTATCAAGGGCAAAGTTAGTCTGATCTAACCCCCCGTGGTACTGAGATATACATACCCCCCAGTTAGAGGCCCCTGAGACACAAAATTAGTGAGGTAAAAATGTAGAAAAATTGGCCATAGTACATTAGCAATATTTTATTTTGCCAGTTAAGCACTATGTATTTTTGTTTTCCATGTGTAGCCCATAGGTTATTCATACAAAAAGCTTTTATAATTATGATTGGTATCCAAGAATGCCAGAGGGGGCTTCGGATGCGTGACCCCTAAATGGCCTTTAAAAATGCCCCAAAAAATGCAGTTTTTCAAGCGATTTTAGAAAAAATGACACATTCAATTATTTATTTTTTTATAGTAGCAATAAGGGGTATCATTCTCGAATACCAAAAAAGTATAATCGTTTTCGTGGGGCGATGTAACAGTGTTTTTAAAACTCGTGTTTCTAGAGAGTATTTTTAACCTTATTTAGTCTTAAAATGACAAATAATCTGTATTAATACTAGTATCTGGGGTTTGGCAAAAATAAATATACTAAGTACAAATATTTTGTTTGAAATGTTTCTTAAAAAATGTTGAGACTACAGATAAGGGGGGGGGGTGGTTACCCCTCTTCAGGTATTTTCTCCGACTGCTTAAAACCCTTTTTTGGTGACAAGAGTACTTTAATGTTAATTGTCAATTGACATGTTCCGCTGCTTTTCATCCAAAAAACAAAAATCCACACTTGGTATAGGTATGTACAGGGTGATCCCAAAGGTATCGATAGGGTGGGGGATGGCAACCACCCCCCCTTTCGGGAGAGAGAGTACCAAAACATGCCTAGCAAAAACACAGGAATATCACAGACCCTTGATTTGGTACCAATAGATAAGCTATGTCATCCTCTTTCCGTTGAACCCAAATTGAGTACTAAACATACCTAGCATTACATCAAAATGACACATAAAGTTCGCAGTCAGCCAAAACTGCCAATTTCCATATAGACACAATAGGGGAAAATTCATTTTTTTGCCAAAAAGGTTATGAATCAGATTTTCATGCTGATTTTGACTATTTTATGGGAAATGATCAGCTATATATATGAGAGCATTTAGTGCTTAATATGGTGTTACAAAAATTAAATTTTCCACCCTATATATATATATTCGTTATTTTCTGACTTCCTCAGCGTATGACGTCATAGTGACGTCATTTTTTAAAATGGGGATGTGGTACTTATGTGGTACCAATGGAAAAGAGAAACCCTATGCTATCCTTTGATACCAAACCAAAAATCACTGGGGGGGGTTAAACCGGCCCCCCTCGGAGTTTTGTTACAAAAATGGCCTCGGGTACACGAGGGTTAAGGGGGATGAGTGATCCGCATGCCTCGTCCCCCCGATTTACCTCAGAAAAGTTGAGATTTTCTATCATCTGAACCCTGGGTCTAAGTATAGTAGTGTGCCCAATCTGACGGTGCAAATTCAATGGTCTCTGCAAAAAATTCGCGATTTGGTATGTTCTGTCCGTAAAGGACAGATTTACAGTGGTCTATGGGAGATTGTGATATGAAATGCTAATAACACCAGGTGCGAGTCAGATATCAACTGAAATTTGGGGAATAAGCTTTTCTCAAGGATATCTAGCGAACATAACAAAAAAGAAGGGGTTAGAATCACGACACGGACCTTAAGTACACAAAAAAGGGTTCTAGATATCGTTTCACTAACAAGTAGATATATGTCATTAGTTTTACGTCTACATCCTTTGTTATCCCACTGGTTGAAAAGCAGGGGGGATATTGCGAAGGCACGAATGTCCTGTGGTCGTATGTGTATGTGTGTGTTCCCGTTTGGTGCTTTTCTAACCAAGGTTAGGTTTTCGTTTTTCAGGTCTTCTTCGAAAAGTTTGAAGTCCGATTGAAACCAGACTTTGGAGGTAAGGTGTAATAGGGGTTATTTCATATGCGCATGATGTCAAAGAGGTCATGGACAAGGTCAAAGGCATCTGAGATCATGTCCAGACTGCCATCTTGCCAGGGGGATGACGCAAGTTTACTTGCGTATTTTTATAATAAAGACAGAGCTCCCTGAAAATGCATAAGTTTCTGCCACTGAGTTTGTGAATGGTGGGGAAAGGTATATGGGATATCTAATGTCAATCTGTGCACATTGCAGTTTGTTAATTGGGTCACAAGTGCATAAGGGTCATCAGAGGTCAAACTGTGTACACCCCATATGAGTAACCCCATATGAGTGTACACACCATAGAGTCTTGGGGCCAGTGGTTCTTCAGACCCAGTATTGGACGTCATTGATAATATGGAAGAGAGTATGAGTGCAATAAGTGCAGGGTTAAACATTTACGAACAAAAAACAGACACCTAGACACAAAGTAATCCCCATGTGCCACTCTACTTGCACCACGAACAAGCACAAAAGTTCATTACATTGTTTTTCCTTCAGGCAAGATACAATAACTTTTATCAGGTCTGTGCATTGACTTCAATTGTTGCACCCACCTGGTCTTGGGTCGGTATTGTCTTAACAAGTTGGTAATATAGGATGTCATTGAACAGAAAACAAAGTTAGAATGTCAAAGAATGCCGTTACATTCAGGCAGGATGACCTAATCCAATGTGTTAGGCCCATGTGGATCTTGGTCAGTAGCATGTGATGTAAAGGTAGTAAAACAGGATTCAAAGAACACATCTTTAATCAGTCACTGTGAGTTTTTACCCCAATCTGTTTATGCACCCCATATGAACTTGAGCCATGGTTCTGATAATGACCAAATTTGGACTGCACCCCATATTCACTTTGGGCAACGAGTTCTTTTGACAAATTTTTGCGGAACCAGGCCAAAACATGACAAAAGGATCGTTGAAATTGCAGGGTTTAAATTGTAAAAATGGTCCTCCACTGATCCAGATTTTCAGCAATTGTGTAATCAAGTGTGTGTTTTACTTTAGACACAAAAATTATCAGAAAACACAACGTAGGTATGAGACTAGCGTATTGTACACTGGAACAAGTAAATATACGATACAATCTAGTTACAGAGTCATTACTGATGCTTACCCGCATTTCTTAACATAGATTTCAAAGTGAGAAAAGAAACACGCATTAGCATAATGACATTGAGAACAAATTTTTAACCATTGGATATAACCACACACATAACCTAGCGTGAACGCCTGGAAATCCTGGACATGCATCCACGCCTGGGCAGGAATTGAACTCCGGACCTTCGCAAGAACTTCTTGCCAAGAAAGAATAATGAAGTAAGAGCGATGGGCACCACTAAAATAAGCTAATTATGTTGATTTTCCCCATATCAACAGCAACAGACATTGAAGTCTACACTTGTTATCTGCATGTATTTTAAAGGAAGAAAAGGAATTTGTAAGCAGTTGAAACACACTGTTGTTTTTAGATTTACTTTTAGGAGACAAAGCTTTTCTGTAAATCTCGAAATGGTAGTAATGGAACTTGGTTAAAAGATCCAGGTGTTTCTTACACAGGATCCATTCATTTAGGTGGGGCACCAGACATAGCAGTAGGAATACCAATGCATGCACATAACCGTTTAAAAAGGTCAATGTAAGGGTTCGAACTTTGGTAAGGGACATGAGCTGCACATCCCTACCCGAAAATGGTGGAGTGCCCTCCCCTGGTTATAAAACAGCATGGTAAAATGTCATATTTGTAGTTAGTAATTTCATTTGATATTCAATCTCAGCAGTTTGTAATGTGAATGTTGAAGGTTTATTTTATTATTTACCATATCCCAATGTATATTAGACAGCCGATAAGGTGCTTGTGGGGAATAATGGGCTATTCCAGATGAATTCCATACCCCCCCTAGGGAAGGCAGAACCCAAAAAGTAAATTCCAGTGGAAATGGACCAGCATGGTACAAATTCCAGCTGTCATTTTAAGCCCTTTTCCAGCGGTAGGTATGGAAGGCAAGCCCAAAGATGGATAGGTTGTAAAAATAGTACTCTGATTCTGATTCCGGTGGTTGTTTTAAACCTTATCCGGCCGTAAGGATGGAAGGCACATACTGAAATGCCAAATTCCAGTTGGAAATAGTTGATATAATTCAAATTCCCATTACAGGGCGTTTGCAGGCCCAAAAGTTCGTTTCGGAAAATGCGACCTCAAAAGAAGCAACAAATTTACCCCGCGTAATTGGTTTGCACACAGCAACAATTATCCGTCGGCCTTGCTTAATTCACAGTCGCCAGCGATATCCTATTACTTATCCTTGAGGCTAGGCGCATGCATTGAATTCGGTCGATTGAAGTGAAGTATATTGACACTAGCCAATCACAAGCAAGTAGGTGCTACTTACTTATGGCGCGAATTACGGCCTGTCACTGTTGCCGTTCATTTAAACCGGGTGAAATCCAAAAGTCTCTGGGAAAATGCGTGTATTTGCACCACCTGTTAAAAATACAGGATTCCTAACACTGCAAGTTTTGTGATTAATATTTGTTAATTGGGTCTTCTAGAGTAGATATCAACATAAAAATAAGTTTCAAAAAGTGTGATGTAAGCGCAAGGCTAATTTGATGTTTCCGTCTTTTAGAACATTTTCGCGAGTTTTTTTAAAACAATGTTTGCCCAGAATTTGCAGCCCAAATAACAAATTTATTTTATTGCTGATTTGGGGGTTGTTCGTATGACCCTTCACTGTGGTATAAATTGTACAAAAATAGTCCCCTCGGGAATGGGTTAATGGGGGCAGGGGGTCACATGGTCCCCCCACCTGGGCAATACCGGGAGTGACAACCCCTGGTCACTTAAATGTTAAAGTTTGCAATTCTTTTATCCGCTACTCAATTTCTTGCTTTTTTTCTTGTAATTTACTGAACATCACAAAAATAAAGAAGGATTAAACTCTCCCTTAGGAGGTCACTCAGCTATGACCTCTAAATACACGAAAATTGAATTAGTTTTCCGCTGATATCACCTCGCTTCCCTTTATCGCACCCCCTTTTAAGCAAAAAACAAAAACTGAACTTGTTAATTTGATTACGCATTATTTGACAGTTTTGTTAGTGGTATGGGAACAACTATTAGATTTTAAATTTTCGTATTACAGTTATGCATAAGCAAATACAAATTTAGTCCCTAGGTGGTCACTTCGCTATCACACCACGAACAACAAACAAAAAAGTGAATTCTTCTCTGATATCGCCTCGGCCTCCCTATCTCGCTCCCCTTTCAAGCACACTAGAAACCGGTTGCGGGAAGTGATTACACAATACGGACGGTTGTCTTTAGTGCTATGGGAAAAACCTGTCGTCTGCAGTGTACACATCTTTGCTATACATTCCCTCTGCGATTTATTAAAATGTCTCCGAATTATTTAAAGATCGATTTGTAGATTCATGAGTAGAGTAGGCCTAAACCGTTGATTTCACCTCAGGGCCTTGAGTCGCTTACCCTTCAGTAAAATGATTGAACCACTCCTCCAGGGACCGCTTCTAAGATACATGATTCCAATTAATATATTAATTCCCTCACATAAAATAAAGAAGTATGAAATTTATCCCTAGGGCAACTTCGCTATGACTCTCTGATAGTACACGAAATGAGTTCGTTTTTCTTGATATCATATCGCACTCCCTTTCTCGCACCCCCTTTTAAGCACACTAAAACTGCTTGCGGGGATGTGATACGTATATTTGACCAGTTCTTGTTTAGTGCCATGGGAACACCTATTAAATTAAATTTACTGCATGATATCACATAAAAAAGCAACATTGTTGACAAATGCAAATATCAAATTTATGCCTAGGTGGTCACTGTTCTATCCACACCCGAACAACACACGAAAAAAAAAAGTGACAGTCTTTCAGATATGCCTCGCTCCCCATCACCTCCCCCATTTCAAGCACAATAGAAAACCGTGTGCGGAAGTGATTAACACAATAATGACGTTGTCTTTTAGGTATGGAACACCTGTCGTCTGCAGTGTGTACAATATTTGCTAAAAATCCCCGGTCCGTCTGCGATTTCATTAAAATGTCTAGGAATTATTTAAAGGAAATATGTCAAGATTTTGTCAAGCCTCGTTTGACTGACATTCATAAAATATATGGTACATACATCATCAAATTCCCGAAAAAATTAATACACTTTGATGTTGTAAAAATTAAACAAAATAGAGGCATTTTAATTTTTGCTTTTTTGACATACGAAGAAAGAAAACGGGCGGATTTTTTCGCCACATCAAAGCGCCCAATTTGGCTATCCTCGTGAAGTCAAAGTTGATGACCAAAACATCGTGTTGACTCGAATTGTTATTGCTGGACACTGTAATATGATGGATAATGATGAACGTAATAATAATTAGAAAAATAAGTTTCCAGAATGACATATTGGTTTCATTTCGTTGTGGTTCTAATATTATTAAGGTGGCAAAACATGCGATATGATACCATTTGCCTGCCGATTTGTGGATTTGGTTCGAAAGTTTTCGAGGAGTGTAAAGTAAGCTATGGGCGGAAATTAAAAGGGCCAAAATACTCAACAATATGGGAC
>JAMKCH010007858.1:0-19242 GCA_023653785.1 Ophioderma brevispina | reverse complement strand
GGTAGGAAATGGGTCTATAGGGTGTTGCGAAAGAGTGTGGAATCGCTTAGGGTGTTGACCCTTGAGAACAATGAGGGTGTAGGAAATGAGGGTGTTGGAATGGGAGGTAAGGATTTTTTAAGGGAGGGGAGCTATTGGGGAGGGAATATTGGGGAGGGAGATGGAATATTAGGTAGAGTAAATGGGATGTTGGGTTGGTACATAGGATGTTGGGGAAGGTGTACTTGGTATGATGGTAGAGGGGTAGGTGGGTTTTTCCACATTTTTTGCTTTCTGCTGTAGAACAAGATGATGTGACCTACTTAGATACTTGTATGTGCTACATCAGGTTTGGCGTCAGGGGATGGCACCAAGAATATCAAAATCAGAATTTTAAACAGTTTTAAGCATACATTCATTAATTTTTTTTACCTACATGAGTTAATCATGACATTTTTCCCTCCTAAGCTGCCGCCACCCCCTGTTCTATAAGTAATTGTAAGCGGGGTTACATGCATCGGTGATGCTCTCGTTATGATTTGTAACTGTCATATTTACAACTTTTCAATAAAGCTAAGAAAATGCAAAATTTAGATCAACGGGAGTAAGTTTGGAGTTTGTAATCGTATGACATGGCCTTGTGCGTACACCATGTTTCCCTTGACAAATTTTTCTGGTTTGTGCATGCGCCGGTCGGCGTGTCAAATTTATTGAACTCACTCCCGCTCCAATCAATACTTTTGATTATTACCAGTAATACTTAAATTAGCGTAATTGTTGCTGGATTTGAGTTCTTGTTCTGATATATCAGAAACATATATCATATTTCTCAAATTAAGGCAAAGTAACATGTGTATTAATAAATTTAGCCATTATTTAAATAGTCTATATATTCCCAGTCTATATTTTAATCACAATATTTTTATTTTTCCTTTTTTTCTTTCTTTTCTTTTTTATTCATTCTTTATCTTTCTTTTTTCCTCTTCATTGTTTTTTTTTGTTCTTTTTCTTTCTGTTTTTCTTTTGTTCTTCTTCTTTTTCAATCTTTCTTTTTCGTCATTCTTCTTTTTCTCAATTCTTTTTCTTCTTTCCCCCTTTTTTTTTCTTCTTTCCTTTTCTTTTCTCTTTTTTTTCATCTTTTTCAATTTTTTTTTTGCTTTTTTCCTTTTCCTTCTTTTTTCTTTCTTTTCTTTCCTTTTTCTTCATTCTTCTTTCCTTTCCTTTTCTTCTTCTTATCTAATCTTTGGATGACCTTTCTTCTCTTTCTGTCCAAGATGTAATTGCAATAAAGCAAAGGAGTAGTTTCGCATTAGCATCTACATTATTTACATGGTATTTAATGAGGGCCTTTTCCTACGTCAGTTACTTGAATTCTGGCAATCTCATTTGCATATTTGTAAGGTACTGTACTCATTTTGGTTACCACCTGAAATGTTAGAATCTTAGTGTTTTGATAAACTGCCTCTAATACAATAAATAGTCACTTTTTATAGAGCCTCTATAACCTGGCGATATTGAATGAGCAGGTCCCTTACAGCAGTTTACCTAAGTAATTATATGCATCTCATTTGCATATTTGTAAATATTCATTCAGTCAGTTGTTACCACTTGAATGGTAGCTCATAATACGTGTTTTCATAAAATTGCCTAATTGGCAATAAACTAGTCAATACTCTTTAGCCGCTATAACATTAACGCATATTTAATGAGGCCTTTCCTCCCTCAGGCGATGTATTTAAGGTCATTAATATGCATCTGATTGCTATTTATAAATTTGTTCATTGTTTACCAGCATTGAATTGTAGATCTTATATAGTGTCTTTATTAATGGCATTTAAATAAAGAACAGTCTCCTTTTTTGGCCATTTTATAACCCTTTAACGCATATTAAACTTAGGAGTTTCCCCATAGAAGCCAATACTTAAGGAAAGAATTATTCATCCATTTGCATATTTTAACTGCATTTTAAGTGGTAAACACCTGAACTGGTAGCCCTTACATATATAATTGCACAAAATAACTTTTAAAGTGAAAAATGATCATGGGTATTTAATCTGTTATTCATTTACGCATATTAATGACTGGACTTAGGGCATTTTTCTGAAACAATGCACGTTGGCGTTTGGTGAATTTAAACAAAAGACCATATTTGTCGTAAAATTTTCGAAACTTGTGTTTTAAAAATGGTGACTTTTAGTTAGATGTTTGTGTCAGAAAGTTAAAAGGGGAACATTGTGAAAATAATCCTAATTTCAGGCTGTATTAGCTATTTTAGACAACCTCAATATGCAAATTTGTCATTTTTTCAAATTTTGCCTATTTTCGCAGAAAATAGCAAATTTAGCATTTTAAAAATACTTATATCTGGGAACCCGCTTGGCCAATTTTGATGTCGTTGTTGTCATTTTATCAGGATGCAGATATTAATTCTTCTGGCATAGATTAGGAGTTACCTGGAACTTCAAAATTTCATTAACAGCCTACTATAGTCTTCTGTACATTTTGATGTAAGAAAAGCTATCTCAATGACATTCTCCTTAGAGTTCAACGTCAATCAAAAATCAGCACCCTAAAGATAACATGTAATTGGAAAGCTTTTTGTTTAGGATGTCTGTTTTAACCAGCAACCCCCTAAGAACCAAAAAATGCACCTTTAACTTCTCAGAACACTTTGTATTCAGGAATCATCCGCCCCTTCCCCAGATTGCATTCATTTTTAGTAGAAGAAAATCCAGCAAAATTACAGTAAGATGCCCCTCTATGCAACCCCATCCAGAACTCTTTATATGATCGACATGATAGTCAATCGCAGTGACATCATATAGCTGCAAGACGACAGCTGATGTGATCATCATGCCTGTTCATTCTTAGACGTCACCAACTGTTCATATCCATCTATTTCTCAATCTTTGTATTCCCTGTTCACTAGCCCCATATATGTACGTACATGCACAGAAGTACAGGGCTGTAATGGTGGTTGGATTTCCCAGTACTAGCTGTACTTATTCTCAAATGTGAACAGGAACTGTTTGATAATCAGACCATGGTAGGCTGATTTTCAAAGGGCTCATTTGCATTCGTGCTTGTGTTTGATGTGTGGTGTGGTAACGGGCAGGTGCTAAAAAACACAAACTTCCAATTAACTACTTCACTGTAAAGTGTCATGGACATATATAGCTTCTTAGAAGGATAACATTTTTAACCTAATAAGTGCTATCTTGGTCATACAACTACAGAAAATATTTTGCAATTACTAAGTTTCATGTCATGATAATTTTTGAATGTTATAATGTTGTATATCTACCTTCAGGAAGGGGGAATTGGTTTTCTGGTCACGTACACATGTGTGCATAGTTCATAGTCCACAGCTCCTACACAGTACACACACACATTGAACATTTTACAATTCCTACTTGGTCCAATCCATTTGGTCTAAATTCATTTTATAGATGAAATGTCAACCATGCTAGCATGTTTCACCATGGTCAACTGTGGTAGAACTCAGTCAAAGTGCAGGTCACACAAATACTGCCTATTTTCTTTTCAGCAACTCAATTGACTTCTAATGACCGCTATGAAAAAAGTGTAAAATGGATTTGGTCAAGGTACATTTTTGTTAGATTTCGAGTTGTTTCCATCTTTGAAATTGTTCGAAATAGGAGTAATCAGATAGATATGTCTAAACTAGGATGCTAAAGGCGGTGATGGTTGATATTAAATGGAAAATTGTAATTTTTCAAACAAATAAAATGATACACATTTTAGATGCAAAGTCGGGCTAAAAACCTGCCACAAATAATGCTATTGGAAACGGACAGCTCTGATTTTCTCAGTTTTTCAATGTTACAGCATTTTCTTCCATAATCCATCAAAATTAAATTACAGGAACAAACGAAACGGTCAAGTCCACGAAAATAACACAAAAATATAAGTCAAATGTTTTAGACCCAATTTCTCTGTGTGATTGCTACAGACTCAATCAATATTGCCATTGTTATAGGCAAGGCCATGGAACCAATCGTGCGTGTATTTCCCAGCTCTTCCCTAGGCGGGTGAAATGAACACATCGGATTGACTCGTGGTATATGGAAATACAATAAAACTTGATCTCGTAAAAGGCCGAAGTAATACTATATTTGGTATATTTTTACATCATTTTGGTACCACAAGAAAGCGTTGGACACCAATTGTTTTTTGAACATAGGAAGCCACATATCTTATCAACAGTTTGCTACTGTTCAGTTTGCCAGAAACTGTCAGAAACGGTCAGGTCCACGTTTTTGGGGGGACACTACGCAACATCTTAAAATTGAATACAGTTTTTAAAACAACTGTTATCATATAATTATTTAAGGAATATAAATTTTCTGATATGCTAGGCAAAGTCAAAACTACAGATTTATTTCTTGACTCGTTTAGCGCACATAATATTTGTACCAGGTCCACTTAGAATGGTTTAAATTTATGCTTTCATTTCGGAAAACTTCCAAAAGATTCGGCAGTGGCGCTTAGATTAGGAATTGCGCGATAAGAAATCATGACTTTGCCAGGGCTCAAAAGCAAGGGACCTGCTGTCTGACTGGAACTGTGCTTGGCCATGGCCACCTTGTGCTTGCCATGCTTGACCATGGTCAACCATTGGTGTGAGAAATGGCACCAACAGGGGGGGCCACCCAATCAACCTATGGTGAACCTATGGTTTGACCATGTCAAGTATGGTATTTTACATAGTTAACAATGGTCATTGACACATGCTTTGACAATGATAAAACCTGGTAACCCATAGGTTCACACCATAGGTTCAACCATAGGTTCAACCATAGGTTAGACTGTGTTGCCTTTTCTCAAACTTATGGTTGTCCATGGTCAAAGCATGGCCAAGTGCAGTTGGCAATGGTCAAGCACAGTTCTACCATGGTTGACCATGGTGAACCATGCTACCATGGTTGACATTTCACCTGGGTTAAAATTACCCACTTAGTCCAATTTCCATATCATCCAATACCCATTTCATCCAAATCACATTTTGTCCAATCTTATTTGGTTCATTTCCCATATGGTCCAATTCCCATATCATCCAAGTTCATTTGGACCAATTCTCATTTGGTTCAAATAAAATAAAAGATCTTTGCTATGTCATTGAAAAAAAACTTTAAAGGTGCGTGTTCCGATCATCTTTGAGACCCCCCTGATTTACCCAGAAGTAGTATCGATTTTGATATCAGATGAAAGGCCGTATTTTTCTCACTGTCGTCCTGAAATTTGAGCCCTCAAATCCATTTCATTCCCAAGATATGAACCAAAAACTGCTGTTTTAGTGGTTAGTGAATAGGGCTTTGCAACATGCATTATTGTGTCTACCATCAAAACCGCAAGTTTGTTTCCCACGGTATCTTGACGGGTATATGTGCAAGTGCCAGGCTCTCATATCAAGTAGAGAACACAATACACACAAATCGGAACAAGCACCTTTAAATACTATACACGTTCATTTTATAGATGAAATGTCAACCATGCTAGCATGTTTCACCATGGTCAACTGTGGTAGAACTCAGTCAAAGTGCAGGTCACACAAATACTGCCTATTTTCTTTTCAGCAACTCAATTGACTTCTAATGACCGCTATGAAAAAAGTGTAAAATGGATTTGGTCAAGGTACATTTTTGTTAGATTTCGAGTTGTTTCCATCTTTGAAATTGTTCGAAATAGGAGTAATCAGATAGATATGTCTAAACTAGGATGCTAAAGGCGGTGATGGTTGATATTAAATGGAAAATTGTAATTTTTCAAACAAATAAAATGATACACATTTTAGATGCAAAGTCGGGCTAAAAACCTGCCACAAATAATGCTATTGGAAACGGACAGCTCTGATTTTCTCAGTTTTTCAATGTTACAGCATTTTCTTCCATAATCCATCAAAATTAAATTACAGGAACAAACGAAACGGTCAAGTCCACGAAAATAACACAAAAATATAAGTCAAATGTTTTAGACCCAATTTCTCTGTGTGATTGCTACAGACTCAATCAATATTGCCATTGTTATAGGCAAGGCCATGGAACCAATCGTGCGTGTATTTCCCAGCTCTTCCCTAGGCGGGTGAAATGAACACATCGGATTGACTCGTGGTATATGGAAATACAATAAAACTTGATCTCGTAAAAGGCCGAAGTAATACTATATTTGGTATATTTTTACATCATTTTGGTACCACAAGAAAGCGTTGGACACCAATTGTTTTTTGAACATAGGAAGCCACATATCTTATCAACAGTTTGCTACTGTTCAGTTTGCCAGAAACTGTCAGAAACGGTCAGGTCCACGTTTTTGGGGGGACACTACGCAACATCTTAAAATTGAATACAGTTTTTAAAACAACTGTTATCATATAATTATTTAAGGAATATAAATTTTCTGATATGCTAGGCAAAGTCAAAACTACAGATTTATTTCTTGACTCGTTTAGCGCACATAATATTTGTACCAGGTCCACTTAGAATGGTTTAAATTTATGCTTTCATTTCGGAAAACTTCCAAAAGATTCGGCAGTGGCGCTTAGCTTGGGAATTGCGCGATAAGAAATCATGACCTTTGCAGGCTCAAAGCAAGACCTGCTGTCTGACTGGAACTGTGCTTGGCCATGGCCAACTGTGCAACCAATGGTTGAACCTATGGTTGACCATGGTCAAGTATGGTTATCTTATCATAGTTAACCATGGTCATTGAACATGCTTTGACCATGATCAACCATGGTCAACCATAGGTTCAACCATAGGTTAGACTGTGTTGCCTTTTCTCAAACTTATGGTTGTCCATGGTCAAAGCATGGCCAAGTGCAGTTGGCAATGGTCAAGCACAGTTCTACCATGGTTGACCATGGTGAACCATGCTACCATGGTTGACATTTCACCTGGGTTAAAATTACCCACTTAGTCCAATTTCCATATCATCCAATACCCATTTCATCCAAATCACATTTTGTCCAATCTTATTTGGTTCATTTCCCATATGGTCCAATTCCCATATCATCCAAGTTCATTTGGACCAATTCTCATTTGGTTCAAATAAAATAAAAGATCTTTGCTATGTCATTGAAAAAAAACTTTAAAGGTGCGTGTTCCGATCATCTTTGAGACCCCCCTGATTTACCCAGAAGTAGTATCGATTTTGATATCAGATGAAAGGCCGTATTTTTCTCACTGTCGTCCTGAAATTTGAGCCCTCAAATCCATTTCATTCCCAAGATATGAACCAAAAACTGCTGTTTTAGTGGTTAGTGAATAGGGCTTTGCAACATGCATTATTGTGTCTACCATCAAAACCGCAAGTTTGTTTCCCACGGTATCTTGACGGGTATATGTGCAAGTGCCAGGCTCTCATATCAAGTAGAGAACACAATACACACAAATCGGAACAAGCACCTTTAAATACTATACACGTTCATTTTAGAGTAAAAAAATAAAAATCTGACCGACCGACCAACTGACCCTAATATTTTCCCTGCATTATGGCAAACAAACAAACATACATATTTTTAGGCCCTGTTGGCATGATGTTGTAAATGGTACTTTGGTTGCAACATGTAGATGGTATGATAATGTTTTTTTATTGATAGTATGTTATATGAATTCTGGACAGATGAACTGATCAGGAAGACAAAATAAATCACCTGGAATTTAAAACTTGGGAAACAACTGGAAATTGAAGCACAAGGGAACTAACTGCCTGTTAAGTAGGTTAATTATTTGGTCCAAATAAAAATTTGAACCAGGTCATCTACCTTAATACTAAATTAACAAGTTCATTCCCCTATTTTTTTAGTTTCTGCCACTACTGACTGATGTTCTTTCAAGCTATCAGAAAGCTAATTAATTCAGTTTACAAATCTCTGCAGCAGGCCTATGCATAATTAGCACAAATGAGGTACAAAACTAAACATCAAATTGTAAGCTTTTATATAATGCAAAGAAAATCTCATTGCAATTTTGATGTCTGAGGACAATTGTACCCCTTTTCAATATGACTGGACACAAGCTTTCTGCTTAAGGCATAACAACTTGTGTTATTGTCGGGATGTATTTCAAGACGGGGATGATTTAAAATATAATTATAGCTCAAGGGTGGTAGATGGTTATTAGAGTTGTAAAGCCTGCGGGTGATTTCTGTTCTTTCTAGAATTGAATATCCTTTATTTTCTTTTTTATAATAATAATAATTGTCACTTATAAAGCACTACAACAAAGTATCTAAGTGCTGTACATAATCACACACAAAAAAATCCCCTCTGTAATATCATAAAATGGTTGAGTGAAGATAAATTGAAAGAAAAAAATGTTTAGTGCATAATATCAAAAAGAAATATTCCCAAGGCCTTGCATCTCAATGTGGTTATGAGAAAAATGTTAACTTTTTCAGCTACCAAAATCGCAGTTGGGGGAAGTTGTTAATTGGGTCACTCATCTTTAAAGGGGGATGGCCCGATTTAAGGATATGAAGTTTTCATCTTGATAGACTGGCTTTCACCCCAAAACCCCATCTGTAAAGTTTCGCCCCGATATTTCAATCCGTTTTGATGCGAGAGCTAAAAACGTGATTTTGTAAGCCCCATAGAGTACTGTGTAAAATTAATATTGGTCGACCAAAATGGGGCACATTTTCGCTCATAACTTACAAACCAAACATCCTTTGGTTCTAAGATTTCACAGGGTAAATGAGAAAAATAGTAGCTTTCTTCTGATACCAAAATGTTGACCATTTCTGGTAAAATCTGGGGCTTCTGGGGATGAGGCTATTAGTGATCAGGCCATGGACCTTTAAATGCAGTCACTGTCAGATTAAAATGATACAGCTAAGAAGTTAGCTGTAGCTTTTTCACAAGAAAACTTACATCATTCAGAGCAAAGTACTCTAATATGATACAAATTAAAAAAAAAAAACTACCTTTTAATCCCATGCCCACTACCGACCAATTTGATAGGCTAATCATAGGGTCATGTGATGTAAATAACCAATCAAATATGGTAAAAAAAATTAAAAGATGTGCTGAAGCTTATTTCGATTAATTGAGAAAGGTGGATATTCACTAAGCTATTGACCAAGGGTCAAAATACTTTTGAGGCTACGGGGGCTATTTGAGCAAATTCTGCCAAAAAACAGCCCTCGTAGTGCATTTTACCAAAATTTCTCACGGGGGCTATTTTGTGAAAACTGAGTGCTAATCGCCCTTAGCCCTCGTGTATTTTGTGCCTTGCTATTGACTACTATCCTTGGTACATAAACAGTGAAACCTCATTACATTTGTTTCTATTAGTAGCAATTAACCTCAAACTGTTTTTTTTCTTTTATTCTCAGTGAAAGTTATCATCAAAGGAGACAGAAATACAGGCAAAACCACACTATTCCACAGACTACAAGGGGAGAGATTCAAAGAAGAATATATTCCTACACAAGAAATCCAAGTCACTTGTATACAATGGAATTATAAAGGTACTGATAATATAGTTCACTCAACCTATAGCACATCAAACTGGTTCATTTAGGAGTGATGTCATGGTTTAACCCTGACTGAGACTAATGGTATTACTACAGTCGGTTTTGTACATGTTGATGTGACTCTGTCTCGATAGATGAGGTGGCACTGTCCCAATAATGAGATGGTACTGTCCCAATAGATGTGACACTGACCAGTGGATGTGACACTGACCCAATGGATGTGACACTGACCCAATAGATGTGACACTGGCCCAATAGATGTGACACTGACCCAGTTGATGTGACACTGGCCCAATAGATGTGACACTGGCCCTAGATGTGACACCGACCTAATAGATGTGACACTGACCCAATAGATGTGACACTGACCCAATAGATGTGACACTGACCCAATAGGCATGATACTGACCTAATAGATGGTTTGTGGGCCCAATAGATATGACATTCACCTAATGACATTACACTAACCCAATAAGACAATGTGACACTGACCCAATAGATGATGTGACACTGATCCAATAGATGTGACACTGACCCAATAGATGTGACACTGACCTGATTAAAGTGAAAGTGACTTGATGATATAACATTTTTGTTTAAAAAAATGGTAATTCCTGTGGTCCCCTAAAGACTTGTGGATTTCAAAGGGGTATTGTAGGTTGGACATGGATTGTACTGCATAGACTGCTTAGCAAAACTGTTCCAAATAAAGTCTACTGCAGGCCTGTAAGTGTTCAGCTTTTTAGCTGATTTCAGCTTTTTTATGCCTTCAAAAAGTAAAAAAATTAGGGTTTTTGTTCATTTTCAGCCTGTTTTTAACCTCTGCACCCAGTTTTACACTATATATTTCACTACTTTTCAGCTGTTTCAGCTACTTTTTCAAACCCCACTGACAGGTCTGCTACTGGGAGCATGTGTGCTGGCCAGAGTGGACCATAAATCACTGTGCTCTAATGACATATCATCTACTGAACACTCACAGTGCTGCCACATTCTGTTAAGTGATAACACATCAGAGAAATATACTGATTGCAGGACAGATTTATGGGGAAATTTTGATTTGTGATGTAAGAGGAAACTCTAGGGTATTTGAGGAAAACATGCATGGGAGAGTAAAATGGACCATAAACCAAAAACACTTACATTGTACATGTTGACAGCGCCCCACTTACAGGTTAATACCTTTGAGTGCATTGGCAAAAATCAATGAACACATGCTCATTTTGACAATGAATAATGAATGGCACAGGCTCCACATGGGTGAGTGCTATTATGAGTCTGATCAAACTAACACAAGTGCATTGATTTTTTGCCAATGCACGAGAAACTAAAAATATGCTGACAATAACCTAATTCATAAATGTAATAACAGCTGAAATTTTAACCAAAAAAATCTAAATGCATCATGAAATACAATGCAGTAATGTTTGTAACAAAAAAGATGCACACACCTGCCCATAAAATGAATCAATCTAACGTTGCATATAAAAAAGTTCTAAGTACACCAGGTACACTCATTATACGCACCGTGCAGTGACAAATAACAATGCATGATTTTTGTCCAATCATATTTCTTCTCTCATAATAAATATTTTGTGAATGATAAACCCAAAACTTAAAGTGGTGTAAAGTAATGGGAGATGCTATAATACTAGTAACATTCTGATGCTGGTGAATTGTAATGATTTGTACTCAGCATCCCAAGAGTTAGCCTTGTTCAAGGCGCTCTACCAACTTCATTCACTGGTTCACACGTCTGATACAAATAATTTCACAGATCATATTAGGCAGAAATCATGCGTGGAGTGGAGCATATTCCCCCTCCCTAAAACTAAAGAAATAGCAATACCATGGCAAAAATTCATTTTATCAGGCATTTGATGGCTCTATTTTCCACGTGGCCTATGTTCCATGCTTGCAGCCTTCCAATAGCAAGTTCAATAAATTCCACTCGGGCGGAGTAGCATAGCCACTGCACCTGACCACAATAGGTATTTGTGGTTTTATACCCAGACTAGCAGGCTCCTAGATCCAGTGTGCACAACAGACCACCAAAGAGTATACCAATTTAGTTTTTTTATTGAATCTTTCTCTAAATAGGGTAGCCCCTTCAATGCTAAAGCACTGATTTTAAAACCTGCAAACACAATGTTCAAAATAATTGAGAATAAATGTCAATAAAAAAATTAGCAAGTTTGTCAGTTCTTAGCAGGCAGCCTTGAACAAGGCTACCCAAGAGGTTCCTAAGACATCTTTTCTGTCAATCATTCACACTCTTGACTGGACCAAGAAATGGGGACAACCAAAGCACTGCACTCCAGTGTAAATATACCATAGTTATCGTCCATTCAGACTTCACTACAGTGCAGTGCGTTGCATTACCGGGATAGCAGTCTCTGCCCATACTACAATGCAGTACTGCAACAAAGTTAAATTCGTTTTAACTTGCATTGCAGTGGGTTGCATCAAGTTGCAGTAGAAAGTGATCGGTATATCGGCAATACAGCAGCACTGCACTGCAGTGCAGTGGAAGTATGAATGGACCTTTACTCCATTGTAAACATACCTTGTTCCTCAAGGACCAAGATTTCATAGAAAATACAATATGTTTCGATTCTTGGCTCATCTTTACACTTATCAATTTATTTTTGAAGAACAGATTGATGTATTATGCCTAACTCTTCTTCATAAGTACATCAATTGAGAAGTATAAAGTAAGGAGTGTGTTAAGTCCATTAGCTATGTTTTGATAGCTTCACACCATTTTTGCAGTTAATGGTCTAAGACACTTTTCTCACCAACGAAAAACAGAGTTATTTATTATCAGAAGAAAAGCCCTTGATCTCGGCTCTTAATTTGCACCAATTTTGAAGGGAATAAGGTATTGAGTTGACAAATTATCAGTAATAGATGCATGTTCATGTGACAAAGGAAATTCTTTTTAAAGTGAGAGAATGGTATCACATTGCATATAAATCGATATCAATGTTTTTCAAACTAATGTGTGTGCATTTTTACTTCTCAATTTTATCCATCATAAGATTATAATGAATAAATACATGTATTCAGAAATTTGCCCCAGTTTGAGGAGGGACAACATGATGAAATTCAAGCTGCAACCCCTCACATAACCCTGTTTCTCCTAAATTCTACATATTATGCCCCGGTGTGTTTACTAGTTCAGCTAAACATACACAGTAAGCTACGCACAGTCTAGAGTTTCAATCCAAGAGGCATAGTCTCATTTAATCTCATCAATTCAAGTGATAAATTCAAAAAGGGAAACAAATGTCACTGAATATATATAGTTTAATCAGTGACTGTATAGAGGGAGAGGAAATCTTTGTGTGTGTGTGTGTTTGTGTCTGTGTGTTTTGGGGTCACCAAAGAAATCGTGATTAATGTGTATATCTCTGTGGTCAAGGTTGTCCACCACAGGGTATATCTGGGGGGGTCAGATGGTAGACAAAATGATGAACTAAATTCAACAACTGATGTGAAGATTTTTTTTCTCAGCGTGTATTACAAATAGTTTAACTTTAAAGCTATAATATACAAAAGGTAACATTAAAGATATACTATAAAAATTTTCTATAAAAATTTTAAACATTTTGGGACTGTCCCACCACTGGATTGTATCACACACACTATCGGCCATTACATTTTCACACCATATGTGAGATGTGAATTTGACGTGACTTTCGCGGACAGCTCAATTGAATGATGTATGTTGTTGTTGTCACCCAGACATCTAATGGCCCTGTGCTTTTAACTCTTTGAGTACTACCATGTATGATAATTCTCTCTAATTGGCTCATTACATGACACAAACAGTCTTTTTGTTATCGTGGCCAAACACAGTGGTTCCCAAATATGATCAAGCCAGAGATGGGTACAATGTCTGGCTGCTTCACTTCTTCTTCTCCTTGCGTATGAGGCAGCAGCCAAACACGTTGCAGACGGCAGAGCCATCCCACTGCCGACCGGTCGGTGCCCGAGAAATCCACTTCCACCGGCAGGCGAAAGGCATGCAGGGTACCTATTGAGAATGTGATCTGCAGTCTGTGATGGAGAACCACACCGGCAGGCCGGAGACAGTCGCAGCCCCCACCTGTGCACATCGCTGCCAAAGCGACCGACTCCCGTGCGAATCCGGCCCAAGGTGACCCACTCCCCGCGTGGAAGATCTCCACCAGGTGGGAGCTCTGTCATAGTGAGTTGGTCTGCTTCACTGAATTCCACTAGGTCCTTGTGTCTGTGCATTGTTGCTCCAACAGTGGGCAGACCAAGAGATGTTCCATTGTCTGTGGTGCTGTTCCACAACCACAGGTAGTGTCCTGAGCTGCTTCCAAGTAGCCCCACTTCTGCAAGGAAACCTTAATACATTGTAGATTGGCCGTTTCTGGTTTTCAATCTGTTGAGACATCGCCATTCAGCCTATGATAAATTCCGCTGCTCCAACACAACATGATCACTGTAAACAGAAAGTGTCCTAAGATGAAAAAAATCAGCCTAAAATAAATCTATTCACAGTGACTCTGATTTTGTTTTGCTTTTTCTTGTTGCCATTTTTCATTGTGATGTTTTGTTTTTGCTGATGCTGCTTTGAATCAGGTAATCTTTGTTTAAGTTAAGAAAGTTAAGGGCATGAAATCTGGCTGCCCAGGTGGAACAAAGAACATGCAGCCTGTATCCAGCACCATCTAGAAACCAACTTAACACCAACAAGACAGTCTTTTATGTACATTGATGGTGTATACATGTAGGGAATCAATTTATTTGGGCAGATATATAACATCAAAAGGAGGGGTTGCTTGCCTAGCAAAACATCACTGTTCCAGAAAGGTCATTGAAAATATTTATACAAGCAGCTCAAGAGAATCAAAACCAGGATAGGATCATTGTACGATGAGATAGCACCAATTTTTTTTTCAGAAGTAATGTAGTGCAGTTCTGAGGATGGATATTACAGAGCCATTTAACCGTGACTTACGTAGGAAATATACTAGTTCTTGTTTATTACCGTAACATTGCACGCTTAGTTATCAGGTGATGAAGCAAAAAAAAATGTTTCAGAGGTGATGGAATTGGTTAGTGGTTTAGTAGTCTTTTTTTTTTGTATTGAATCTAGAAATCAAATCTGTGAAGAGATTGCAATTTTACAAACTTGTTTTGTTGTTCCCTTTTTTAATTCAAACTAGTCATTTCCCCTACAATTACCATTTACAGCATCGCAATTTAAAAAAAAATCACTAAAGTGCCAATCATGCAGGAGGGGGAGGCCCATTGAACAGAGCGGCCTTAAACTAATTTTGCCTTTTTTGGGGACTGCCACAAATCTGAGCATATGTCAACATTTTCTGTAAGTAACCAAACCACCTGTCACATTACTACATGGTGTTTAAAGCTCTTAACGCTACAAAAATAGCTTTGACACACTAATCTGTGCATTAAACCAAAAGAGATGACTTGCAGCACTATTTTGTGGCAAACTTTGTTAAAAATGCATTTACTCGCTCAATTTATTTTCTGTAACTATCTCAGGATTTTCTGAAAACTGTGCTCCTGTGCCCTTTGCTCTGCTTTGATATTTGTTTTTTGCAATTTAGTTGTGTGTTTTTGTTTTGTCTCTACCACTTTATGGAAAAAAATATTCTTTGTACTGACTGAAATTGAATCTAATGCATTGGCAAAATTAGTTGTTTGCTAGGCTACGGGTCCGGTAAGTACGTATCCTGATTTAAAATTTAAAAAAAAGTTGGTGCGTTACCCTCTACCTAGGAACCGTGCACCATTGCTAAAGCAGCGAGACATAGGGGCAATTCTGGCCCGATCCTGCCTTTGATTTCTAGACAAAATGTCTCACCTCTATGCTGTTTTTCATGAAACTGTACCCTGTTTATCATCTGGCTGCGCCACAAATTTGTTGTGGCTGCAATGCCAAAACAGGCCAATGCTTTACTGTAAATCCTTTGTTTGTGATGCCCACAAAATTGCCTAGCATGGTCCAGTTTCAAAATTCTCATACTGTAAAATATCAAAAGGCATTGTGAAAAAAAATTGTATGCGACAAGCGATGTGCAACTTTTTGTGTCTGCGACCCGAAGTAACACCCAATAAAATGTTACTTTCTGGCTAGGTTCCATAGTTCGACCCAATTATAACGATACATATCGAAACAAAACAAAGTAACAGACCCTCTGAATGCAAAAACATCAATAGAACTCTTTGTTTTCCGGAGATCTAAAATGTCCGAGTTTGTCCTTACTAGGCTCTTTTGGTCTTATCACTTGTAGGGTATTCGGGAATCTATACTTGTTTACGGAGCATTTTTTAGATTTCTGATTTAGCAAATATCTGATAGTGCTTTTACTCTACATTAATGGACCTTTTTCCTTCAGTATTTTAATTTTGGAGATCTACCCCCCCCCCCCCCCCCCCCCCAAAAAAAAGGATTGATCAAACTGGACAACATGGCATTTCCAATGTCCCTATCAACTCCAAATTGATGAAAGCTACATGCTTTCTGGATTACATTGAAATATACATTAAAGCCAACCATTTTCACATTGTTTGTACCATTTTAGAGTTAGTCCTCTAAATGGCACCATTTGCCTTGTGGCATGTCTTTCACATGTTTTGCATGTTTTAATTGACACCCCTAACCCTATCACAGTCTAAAGGGGGGGGGGTTCACCACAAATCACTGTGTTAATGGAGAAAATGCCACTAAGTCCAGAAAGTAGCCATGACGTCATCAAACCAATAGACTCATATGGGCACGAAATCGCTGGCCGGGCCAGGACCACGCCGTAGCGTGCATCCCGGGTCATGGGGCTGGGGCCGAAGGGACAGGGTTCGGATCCCACCCGAATTTGCGACTTTTCTTGTTCCCCTCTCCCTCACTCCTTCAGTTCCTCCCGGGAGATAGGCTAGAAACGAAGTCAGGGTTGGGTTAAGGGATCTGGAGTGGCAGTCCATTTTCCTACAGTGTACTATTTCTGCAACTTCAAAATTGATGATATCTCACAAACCAAATGGATTTCAAGTTAGAATAAAAACAATTTTAAAAAGTTTACACTCTTGGGCAAATACTGATGGATATGTTTGCTCTTTCAATGAGTTCATTATGAGAAACTAAAGTACAAATGCAAAGTTACTCGATTTTAGGTAAAATTCTAAAAACTATTAACGAACATGGTATATGATTTTAATCAAAGTTACATACTCTACATATATCTGACCAACGGATCTATTAGTATGAGTCTGACTTTTGATAAGGGTATATTATCAAAATTTCAAATTCTAAAGAAATTGCCCCAAAATGAGATCATTGAAATCCATATTTTTTTAAAAATATTTGTCAACAGTGGTAAAGTCATTCTTCTATAAATTTTGTGGGGACACTTATCTGTTTGACAGAAATCGATTTTTGAATGATTTTTGAACTTCACCCACTCCAGACCCGTAAATTGATATAGCAAGAACCAAAATGTAGTTAGAGCCTCTAAATTTCAGAAATTTTAATTTTCAATAAGGTCTAGTACCACTATTGCCAAAAATCGAAGAAATCTAAAGGATTGATCACCCCTTGTCTCACACTGCTCTAAAAGCGCGGAAACCACAATGATTAAAATAGATACGCGATATGCCCGTGTACAGGTTGACACAAGCCGGTACTGCATCTGCTTAGTTCACAATTATACAGCGACTCTAACTGATAAATGGCAAAACCCCTACGGTGAATATGCCAGGTATACATGGAGAATATGTATAGGACAGAGGGTGTATTGAGCAATCCCAAAATGCACCAGTTTTTGGGGAAATTTCAGCCTCAAAGGGTCATGTGATCTCCCAAAAATACTATTCTTAACATATAAAAACTTGATTTTATGCTTCATTTTAGCCACAAAGCATAGTAGACCTTTTTTACAAGATCATGAAATGTCTTGTGGTTCTTATAAATAACGTCTTAACCTTTATCCCTAAGTACTGACATGGGGTTGTACAGTACAGTATAGGCACCTTGCAATGCATTATGGATTGATTCAAAAACACCTATTGGTATATGACATTTTTTTTTTCCTTTTTTTTTTTTTTTTTTTTTTGTATGCACACTAGTGGCAATGGAACGTCTACACGTTGATCCAACCTCACCTGTACTCACTTGGGGTACATCGCCAAGGGTGAGCAGACATATACGCAATTGCGTACTGTACACGCTTGACATGTCACATAGCAACAGACATTTGAAATGCCAGAGGATAAAATACAGAGAAAACGTAGGACAGGAACCTGAAAATAGCTCCTTAAAGTTAAAGCAGAGAGGCAAAACCTCAAGACGATTATTTCAAAATGGGAAGTATAATCGCTCTCACTAGTATATTGCAAGAATATGAATTATTATTGAGGTGACAACTTTTAGAAATAAATTAACAGTACAAACTTAAGATTCATGGATTTTAGTAAGCTTGGAATACCCCCCCCCCCAATCACAAAAGGAACAAAAGTCCACTTTTTTGCCTGAATATTTTGATAAAACGGGTCCAAAATTTAGAGAGAAATTTGACAAGAAACCCACTTTTTGGTGATGAGAAATTCAAAAAGTCAAACAAGAAGACCATTTAGGGGGTTGGGTCAATTTTTTGAAGTGCATACTGCCCTGGTTTATGCAGTTGTTTTGTGTGCATATCACACAAACAAACGTTATGCGCTTGTAATTTGTATGTTTAAAGGCACTGTCAGTGATTTGATAACTCAAAATCGAAAAAAATTGTCCAAAATCAGATTTGTCCATGTCTGTAACAAATATAGGTATACTAACATGCCCTGCAAGTGACCTAATAAGGACAAAATTGGATATTTTAGTCATAACTGTCTAACGGGCACTTACTTCAAAACGTAATTGAATGGATATTCATTTCTTTGAAAATTGATGTTTTCTTGCTTTTCTGTCAGTTTTTCAGTTGGAAAAAAAATCACTGCAAAAATCACTTAAATGAGAATTCCACAAACTATTCCTTTACTTTTAAGCTATTCCTGCAAATTTCAAATATTTTGACTCTCTCAGGTGGATCACTGATAGTGTCTTTTAGCTGCACAAAATTCATGTCGTCACTTCATATTTCTATAGGAGTGAAGTATACTGTAGTAGTACATTGAGAATGTATGTAGACTGTCTGTCATTTTAGGTAATGGGCCATTAGGCGACGAAAAAAGAAAACCCTGTTTTACGGGCGAGCGGACCTTTCGAGTAGTGTCGGTCGGTCGGGCAATTTTTTTTTTTTTTAATTTTTTTTCTTTTCTGGAGCTCAAAATTGGCTTAAAATAGCCCCAAAATCTGAAAAATCAAGAGAAAATATGAAAAATTGTTACAAACAAATTTTCTAAAAAAATTTTTGCCAAAATTAATAAATTGGGGCTAAAAAAGGCTGATTTTACATGATTTTTGGAAAAACTAAAAAAAAAAAAAAAATTTTTCAAAACTGAAAAATCAGGGTCGGTCAGGCCCGTAAAACAAGGTTTTTTATTTTCGTCGCCTTATAGGGCACATGTACATTTAACCCCCTCGCCCTTGGCACTACCTGCCTATCTATCAGCATCTAAGCACTATTTTGATTGGTCACATGGGATGTATTATCATGTAATGAGCAAATCAGAGATATTGTAAGGTGGTATGGCTTACATGGAGATATATAAGCACTATTTTGATTGGTTACTCAGAGGGCTATCTCATGTTGTGTCTTGTAATGAGCCAATTAGATTGTA